>VZUI01055596.1:0-22858 GCA_013401135.1 Cettia cetti | reverse complement strand
TTTCCCTTTCCCTTTCCCTTTCCCTTTCCCTTTCCCTTTCCCTTTCCCTTTCCCTTTCCCTTTCCCTTTCTCTTTCTCTCTTTCTTTCCCTTTCCCTTTCCCTTTCCCTCCCCCTTCCCCTTCTCCCTTTCCCACAGAAATTTATAACTTCCACAGTGATTGATATTCATGGTCACAAGCTGCCTTGCAGATAATGCTGCCACTTGATGGTATCCAAAGTTTAAAATTTGGGAAACTGCTGAGACTGGTCAGTGACTTTGCTTGGGGCACACTTGGTGTCAGGGAAGGAAATGTCTTACACCATACAAAATATGACAGGATGGATCCACCCCAAAATCAAATTAATCCCTTGGGGGAAAAACATGCCAACAAATGGGTTTCATTACTGGAACTGCAAGCAGCTCCTGGAAAACCCCACAGGTAGAAAAGGGGACACATTAATTCAGCACTTCATCCAGTCCAGTAACACGGTCTGCAGTCTGTCACATAATGCTGCACTCAAAGGCAGGATTTAGGAGACAGGTTCATTGCAGGGCTATAGCTGTGACAATCTTAACTTCACATCACAGTAAAGCACATGGAAGATCTTAGCCTTAGGAAAGCTGCCTGTAATGAAAGCAGCTATGAAAAGGCCCTTTTCACATCTCTTCTATCCTCACTGTCTATATATCAACCTATTTATGTATATACTTCTACCTGCCAAGAAGGTATAGAAGATGGAACCAGACTCAGTGAAAGGTAACAGACACAAACTGAAACATGGGGGATTCTGATTAGATTGTTTCATGAGGATGGTCAAACACTGAAATTGCATCAGAGAGGTTGTAGAATCTCTGGTTTTGGAGGTATTGCTAATTGAACTGAACCAAGCCCTGAGGAACCTGCTAAAAACTGGTCTTGCTTTCAGCAGCAGGTTGGACTATACCAACCCTATAAGTCACGTCCATCCTAAATTATTCTGTGATTTTTCTTGGGTAAATTTGGAACCAGACTGTAGGTCCTTAGTAAATATTAATATACTATTTAAACTGACCCTCTGCACTGATCAAGAATGGAGACAGGCTGCCTGCCTATTCCTTTTCAGCTAAAAGGAATAATAGCACTACCCACAAAATGCCCACAAGGGCCAGCACCCACACTGGAGAGTTCTATACTCCTCCAGTGCACTCAATGAACACTTCATCCACCATAGATTCTCTGCATACCCTGCTGTGCTCAACAGACCTGTGACTATGGACCCCTGGTTCCACAGTGAAAACTTCTAAAATATGATGAACTGAAGGAAAGATTACTGGGGAGTTTCAAAAAAAAAATCCTATAGGATCTCAAAATGTATCTTATTCTATCTGAAGGGCTAAGGCTTCAATTAGGATAATTTCAAGGCACTCAGTCTTAAGAGAGCACTGTGAGAGACTGAGAGTATTTACATATACTGAAATAGTTATGATCTGATGATTGAAAGTGATACCTATTGATGCCCAAAGGTATTTTTAGGCCCATTCTTTCTTCACTGACTGTTTTTATGTAGTTGTTTGCCAACTACTGACAATCTGTTTAGAAATATCAAGGAACATGAAATCTGGAGGTGTATCAGTGTGTGAGCGTCCACTCCAAAACCTCTGTGAAAATAACCCTCAGGGATGGCAATCAGCCAGAGAAGCAGTTGAAGCCAGCTAAGATAAGAATAAATATTCATGGCAGCTAAGGATTTTGCATTTAATACCATTCTGCTAATGCAGATAAATATTCAGATTTCCCTGGTTTCTGGAGAGTAAACCCGGTTTTAAAGAGAAATCCACACAACAGCATTCAAATAACATTACAACTGCTGATAAGGGGTGTGGGGGACATGTTACCCTAGTTTTTACAGATGAAATCCCATCAATTTAAACATTTACATCAGACAACAGATGCAGAAAGACTCATGCTCTGTTATCACTGCTGCCTGTGGCAGAGGGATGGTTCTACCTGTACCATACTGTTCACCACCACGCTGTACTTCTGCCTTTCAGAACTGTTCTTCACTCACAGGTAAGGCACCTCTCACTTACTTTGACATCTTTGCATTGACCAGTATAATTCAAAGCTAATATTTTACTACTTTTACTCCTACCCATTTGTCTCCGTGCTAAGGCAAATGCTTCTGTGGTATAAATCCCAAGCTCACAGTTGAGTGTAAGTGACTCTGAAGTGATGACTCCCAGCACAAGACTCAGTTTGCAGGGAAGACACACAGCTGAATTAGAGTTAACCATGCTATTGCAGCTGCCAACCATGTTACAGCAGCAGATCTACGCAACCACCTCACCAGGCAGCACTTTCCCCTCCAGCTGACCAAGAAGCCAGAGTTGCATCCTGTCCCCGCCACAAATTCAAGTCATATCACAGGCAGAAGAGAATTCAGAATAAATTATTCAAAGGGAAGCAGAATCCAAGAAAATTATTTCCCTTCCTCTGCAGATTCACAAGCAAAAGAATAATTGTGTTCTACAGGCCATTATTAAAACTCTTCACAGCTAAGCACACCACAAGACACTTGCACCCCAGCCTGATGCTACGTGAGGCTGTGACTGCAGGACCTCTGAGAAGTCACTTCTCTTTCTCAGATATAAGTCAGGAGCTTAACTCACATGCTTCAGAACATGAACTTTAAACTCAAATGCAACTTCAGACTTCATGAAAGGAAATGAGCAAGTTGACAGATGGACCAGTTGTTTTTTATTTTTTTCATGAAACAGCTCTCAGACTGCTTTAGCTCTCTGTGTCTCATTCCTTCTGTGCCATACCTTCCTTTCTGGATGTCTCTTTAGACTGAATGCTCACACTTTCTCTTCCCTCTTCCCTCTTGTGAAAGAGGTTCCTGTAAAAGGTTCAGAAGGGAGGGCAAGTAGCTCCTAAACAATTCTACCTGTCACACTTCTGGCTGGACAAAAAGGGGCAAGAGGAATAGAACTGGAAGGGGAAGTGCAGGCACAGGGCAATGAGAGGACAAGGTTCTTCTTCCCCAGTCATTCACTGGTCTTAAGCAAATCACTTTCCTTATACATTGCTAAAGTAATATTAAATTGTGCAGGCTTCAGGCAGGATTTCCAAAGCACAATGCTCAGCTACCAGTGTACAGGTTTGAGGCATCAAAGTACTCTGGAATTCAAAGTGTTCAGCTCTCTTAGACATCAAACACAAATTTAAAAATAATGAAGATAAATATAAACAGAATCAGCACATTCATGATCCCTAGTTAAGAAGTCACCTTCAACATCAGAGCTATTGGAATAGCCCTACTCAATCAGTTTGTCAGTCCCTCTACCTTTTAAAAGTATACCAGAGATCACAGCAGTAATACATTTATTCTTTCATTTAGCATATACTAACCTGAATCTTCGCATGATCCTGAGAATTCTCACTCCAGTGATAATGACCTGAAGACATACAGACCACAGGTTTCACCTTTGTGAAGAGAACTGTTTACATGTAGGTGTGCAACAGTTTACTGGAGCAGTTACTTTTTAAAAAATAATGGAAAGAGTGTTCCAGCTGCCAGTAAGTCATCCCTGCTGGGACTTTTGTCAGTGTTAGAGACTGTGCTGCAGCAAAGTTTTCACAGGATCTCAATGCTCACTGTTTCTGCTGGACAGAGTATGCCCAGAGTCTGCCAAGAGAGAAAACCTGAAGTGACAGTGACAGGACAGAGGGGAGCTCTGCACCCGACGCAAGGGGAGGATGGCTAATTTACCCTTCTGTCTTGTTTCACTAACAGTCCACAGTGCTCATATCCACTTCTAACATTGTATTTACCATTACCAATCTCTTAAACTGCTCAGCCAGTTGATGGTGATCCCTTAAACTAGGGCATCAGATCCAAACCGGGAATGGCTGGATAGGCAGATGGATTATGTCACAGGCAAAATGAGGAGGTTTAGGCTGTGATTGGCTTCAAAGGCAGCCCATTCCAATTACTGTCTTCCTGTAAGTCTCGATGTGACTCGTGTAAAGACACCCAAGACCAACCCACTGAGCCTCCAGATTAAAAATAAGTTAAAGCTCGGGAAATGCTTAATATGTGAAAGCAACGATCTTAAGATATCTGAATGGTAAGTCACTGAAGGTGCATTTGGCATGGGAAGGGCATCAATGGCACTCAACTTGGTCCAGCGGGCAAGCAGCCTGCCTCGCCGGTGGCTCACACGAGGAGCCTGCAGAGCCCTTGGCTTCCCCTCCCTTCCAGCCCCTCGCCAGGCTTCCTGTGCCTGCCTGCAGCGCCAGCCGCCGGTGCGGCATCCCCGTCCGGGAGCATCCCGGTCCAGCAGCATCCCGGGGACCCCGGCATCCCGGACCCGGGGCATCTCTGTACCGCGGCATCCCGGGGACCCCGGCATCCCGGACCCGGGGCATCTCTGTACCGCGGCATCCCGGGGACCCCGGCATCCCGGTCCCGGGGCATCTCTGTACCGCGGCATCCCGGGGACCCCGGCATCCCGGTCCCGGGGCATCTCTGTACCGCGGCATCCCGGGGACCCCGGCATCCCGGTCCCGGGGCATCTCTGTACCGCGGCATCCCGGGGACCCCGGCATCCCGGTCCCGCAGCATCCCGGTGCCGCGGCACCCAGGCCCAACCGGCACCGCCAGGCACATGCCAGAGCGTTTTCCATGGAGCCAGTTCTCCCTGAAGCCTCAAATAACCAGACCCCCCGCCCGAGGACAGGGGTCGGGGCGGTTAGAAGGCACAGATTTGGGAATTACCGAAGAGAGCCGGGTGCTGACAAAGAGCTCGGGGCTCTCCCCAGCCCCCCGCAAGCTGCAGCCCCGCACGGACCCCGGCTGGGCTTGGATGCCCGGCTGGCTGCAGGGGGGCCGCGGGCTGCCAGGAGCCCGCCCCGGGCACAGCCTGTTGCCGGGCACGCTAGGTACAAAGGCAAAGCACAGACCTTCTCCCTGGCCTCTCCGGCTTGTCCTGCCGGCCGCGGCCGCGGTGCCGGCGGGGAGCTGGGGCCGGCCGCGGTGCCTCAGCGGCTCCACATCGATCCGCCCGCCGGCAACCTCGCTGCTCTGCTCTCCACCCCCTCCTTCCAGGGCGACAAAATCGGGGCTGGGGGTTGGGGGAGACGGGGATCTTTCTATTATTATTATTCTAATATATTCTGGGGGCTTGTGGTTCCTGCAGCCAGGCGGAAGTGAACCCGCTTTCGCCCCCCTCCTCCTTCCGCGATGCTCCGGGGCTGGATGCGGGCGGCCGCAACAGCCCGGGTCCGGGCCCGGGGCTCCGCTGCCCGCAGCTCCCCGGGCGGGCTGGGGAAGCGGTGCCGTCCCCGAGGGGCGGAGGTTACTTGGGCGGCGAAAAGGAGAGAATCCTTTTCTCCACCCCGGCGGTGGGCGGGCTGCCCGGTGCCCGCCGGGGCGCTCGGCGGCCCTGGAGCCCGCTGAGGGCAGCGGTGCCCTCAGTGACGCGCGGTGGCAGCGCCGGAGGAAAGGCTGCAAAATGCAGCGAAATCTCGAGTGTCCGCTGGCTCCGTAGTGACATCCCGTGGTGCGGGGACACTACTGCCGATGGCCGGCCGAGCCCGAAGCTGCGCCGGGGGGATCCTGCGGGGCCCAGATCGGCATCAGTGGCTCGCTGTTAAAGCAGCCTTGTGCCACGTGCTGCTGCACAGCTGCTCTCGGCACCGCGGGGATTTGTGCCTCACAAACGTGTCACAGCTTCCACAGAACTCCAGAGAGCCACGAGGGCTCCGAGCCGAGCTGTGCCGCTGGCCTCGCGCCCAGGCTGAGGGGCAGAGTGAGAGGCACCAAGTGAACATCCATCTGACTAAGGGAAATGGTACTTTCTTAATGCAGCATGTGCCATCATGTTGAATCAGACTTGAAGAACATCTCCTCTAGCCAAGAGGCACAATAGAGATAAGGTGGTGAAACTCTGTCCCTCCCTAAGCCTTGGCTTCTCTAGAGAACTATCTACCTTCCCTGTCACACAACACAATGGCATGCTCTGATGGACTGTGGCAGAAAAGACAGTGAAAAAGACCGGAACTCAGGGACCAAAACACCACAACCTGTCCATAGACAGGAGAAAAGCGTGAAGTTGGCACTTAGGCACAGCTGAATGGATTCATTACAGGATGCTATTACTAATGAGGACGTGGTGGCATCAACCTCCAAATGTCTCCACAGCCCCTGGCAAGCTTGCTAATATCCAGGCCACCATGTTTACAAAGCTCAGATTGCCGGGACCAGAAAGATTAAGGCTAGCCTGGGCAGGTTTGAACACACAGCAACTGAAACTCCTGCTAATTGTTCTGTGGCATATGAGTGTGGTTTGTGTGGGGGTAGATGGCTTGTAAAAGGCTCTTCTAAACTCTGCTACAGGAGAAACTCCCATCAGATGATGCACATGCTCACAAGAAATGACTGGGACACTTTACTCAGACCTCTCTTATCCCCAGAAGCCAACTGCTCTCAACATCATGGTGGAACTTAAACTCTGTAAAATTCTGTCTTGTGGGAACAGTGAAATGGTCAATGAAGCTGATATCTCTTTGGTCCGGTGTCTTGTTTAGGACCTGCCATTCTGGACTGTGCAGATTCACCTCTGTGCTCAGTTTTGTCTTAAACATTTCCTTCAGATCCCAACAGCAGCAGAGCTTCTTAGCCAGCTGCTGCATCTGTCTCACAGCCTTGGGGTGTCTGTGTCCTCCACCTTGCCAGTGGATAGCTGAACAGCAGTGTCAGCAGAAATGCCCTTTTCCAAGTGGGACTGGCCAGAAGATTGCACCTCATCCTCAGGAGTGCACGTCTGGACACACTTGTGCATAAATTGTGTCTTGCAGCTTAATTACTGCAATTCTCTGTGCTTTGAAATAAACCACAGCAGGTGTAAAATACAGCAGATGTCTGCATAGCAAAGGAGAGCAGCGTGATGCTTTGCTCACCCTAAATTCTTACTAAGTGCAGACTTTGGTCTTCTTTTCTGATATTCAAAGCTTTTCATAATCTTCCATAGCCAGCTCCTGCTGGAGCACTGCCACCATTGACCAAGGGGTGAGAAAAGATTGTGGGAGTTTCACATTTCCCAGGCAGTATTTATGCACTGTGGAACTTTGTTTGCCTCACAGAGATAGAAATAACCCAGATCTGAATGCAGTCAGAGGCAAATGCAAAACTTCTCTCCTGAGCTTCATTTCTTAACACACAATCATGCAAAGGAGGTTTGTAGCCAGCCCAAGCCCAACAAATATAATCCCTGTACTCTAATCAAGCTATTCCTCTTAGCTTATTCCTCCTCTTGGCTAGATAGAAAGGTGAAGGAGAGGCTTTTTTTCTGTTTTAAAATACTTGGGAGGCACACAAGTCCTACAGAGATGGGAACCATCTAAATATATATAAAGACATAGTGAGATAAATTACCCCATCTATTGTAATCTAGTAGTTAAATAAAACCAATTTTTTAAAACCAACAGTTTCATGAAGCCACTAAAGCACTATTTGTGTTTTCAAGTTTTTAAAATTCTTCTCCAAAGTGTATGAATGTAAGAAATCAACCATCTCCTGAACTGCATGAAAAGGAGCATGGCATGAAGCTGATGCAAACAAATCCAAGGTGTTAATAAAGCAAATTGCCACCAACTACCTAACACAGACTGTTACCAATTGCTCCTCACACCCCAAAGCACATTGTTGATTTCCATGATATGTCAGCACACACATCCATCACTATCCTTCTTGCATCCCAGGGATCTCGAAGCACCTCACAGATGGTGCTTAAATGAAGGCCTAAAACACCTTCACTCTTTTTCCACTGTGATCACAGAGATGTGCTCATCATCCAACAGGAAGTATTAAACTGACTGGAAAGATGAAAGTGTCCTATCTGCACATATGCCTTGCTCTTCCAACTAGAGAACACTTTCCAGCACATCTGCTTGTAATTAGAGAAAGTTGTTCCCTGGAAGGCTGCCCTGAGCCATCCACTGACAGCTTTACAGCAAATCAGGGCACAGAAGCAGTGCTTTGCTACATCCCAGTGGATGATGCCATTCAGTTCTGTGTCTGAAGAGCCACACAGCAGCTATGGAGCAGCACTCAAAATACTGTGAATTCACACGAGCTTTTGTTGGTTTTAAATGCTCATCTTTTGGTACAGCCAGGTGACTGATACAGTCAAAGGTTTTCATAGCTCAGGGGATCCTACAAAACATACAGGAAGAGAACATCAGCCACCATCTCACAGGCATGTTGTGTGTGCTCTCAGACCTCCCAGCAAAGCAGGCTCATCTGGGAAGTGGGAAAACAAACGTGCACTGCCCAGAGAGCTGTGGAAGGCCATGAAGTACTCTTAGAAGTGTTTTCCAATAAATGTGCAGGCAGATTGAGCTCCCTCTCTTCCCTTTCCTCTTCAATACATGCACACGCCCCATCTCAGTGTTATTTATGCTGTCATCTTTCTCTGGGTAAACCTCCATGCCCAGAGTACAAACTGAGAGCAGGAGTCTGAGGAGCAGGCAGCACTGGAGATTTGACAGTTCAGCCCAGAAAAACGTCCCCAATTAAATTACAGAGATACCCACAGACCTCAGGAGGCTACCAAAACAGATCCAACAACACTGGCCATTAAAAAGCAGCAGCTGTGCTACTCCCTGTGTTTGGTCACTCTGTTCCTGGGAGAGAAGTGAAACCACCCAACAATCAGTCCCACAATCCATAAGCCAGCCCTGCCTGGGTGTGAGGGAATGTGTAGAGCATCACATATGGAATATGAGGCTACCTGTGGCTATGGGCATGATGAATGTTAGAACAAAAGACAGAGTTAGACCTCCTCGATTCTTGAGATCATGTCTGGGTTAGCTCTGTAACATCCTCTTCTATGTTCCTGGTTTTGTTTGAGTTTTTCTTCCAGAACTTGGTAACTGATGTCTCACTGTTATTTTCAATAATACTGTCAGTGTCTATAAAAAGTAAAAATTTCAACTCATAAATGCTACAATATGAAGAAGCAATGTGCTGTTAATAAAATGCAGATGAATTCCCAAAGGAAATGAATGGTCTTAAAACCCACAAATTTGAGATAAAAATCAATTCTGTTGCATTTCAAGTAATTACAAGAGAAAAATGAAGACTGTTTCTTCTCAAAACTTGGCAATTTTTTATATCATGCTACTATATTCTCATTGAAAAATGGTGCTTTTATTCACTGCCACATTTTTTACTTTGGCCAGTGCAGCAGCCAAACATCTGCTTGTTAATTTAGCAAAGTAAGTTAATGGTTAGTAACCCAGGATTTTCCAGAGAAGATCCCCACAGATATTTCCTAAGGAAAATTCTCTCTAAAGCTTTGTAAGGATGCACTTAGGAAGGGAGAAGACTGAAGAAACAGAAAGATCCAGACAAAGCATCCATATGATTGTTTGGATAAGTAGGGCTCTTCTCCTAAAAAGCCTCAGTAGAGGATTTGGGACAAGTTTTCAGCTGAAGGCAATCAAAAGCTCAGTGTGCAAGTTTCACTCTGAATATCACTGGGACTGCAGAAAGCTGGGAGCTCAGGAAATGAGGCTAAAAGCAATAGTGAGGTAGCAGATAGTTCACTGCTCACAGGATTCATTCCTTTCTGTCTTTAGAGAGCCACAGAGAAAAATTAATCATGATTATTACAGTTACCCATTGTGAGCCTCTTCCTGCTCACATGTTGACCTATCTCTATACCAGAGAAATTCTTAGGAGCCAGCCCAGCTTCACCTAATATATCCCAAGAGACAGAATCCTGTATATCTAGGATTTAAGAGACAAATCCCCCAAAAGCCCACTGTCTAAGCAGATACAACCTAGGCAATCATCAGCAAGCCTCCCTGGCTTACTGTCTCTGCATGCTGTGCCAGGGTAATGGAGCAGTGTCAGGCCTTGGGACTCTCCAGGAGCAGGCACACAAAGGCACATTGCATTGCTGCACTTCAGCAGCAGCACTCCCACCAAATGCCCTTTTGTTCATATCGTTGATAATCAGTTACCATGTACCAGGGCCGAGACAAAAAAAAAAAAAAATATTGCTGGCAAAAATAGTGTATTGACAGAATGATTTTTAAAAGACCTGAAAGAACCCATGCAAATATGTGTGTAAATAGTCTTACTGTGCTTACAAGGCAATTACAGCTGTTAAACTGAACAGATAAATGCAGAAAAGGACAAGTCCTCATTTTTAAGTGATAATGAGTTTCTTGCAGGCAAACTACCCACTCTGGAGACAGCATCCTCAGACTATCCATAGACCATGGCTACGCAGAGAGAAAGGAGCAAGTTTCTCCAGAGCAGTGCCTGAAGCCCAGGAATGCCTTCTCCCAAAGGCAGTGAAGAGGCCTGGGTGCCAAGAAGAAAAACTACATGTTTCTTTCCCTGTGACATACCTGCCCAAATGCACAAGAGCTTTTTTTCATCTGCACTAGGAAGTGAAGGTGTTATTTTCTCACAGCACAAGGGTGTCACACAGTGAGTTCAGGACCACTGGTGTAAAAGTGAGGCACTCACTGGAGTACAAACTACGTTGGGAAGAGGTTTTGCATATTTTGTATTTTTCAGCCTGTTGTGGAAATAAACAACCTCTGAGTAGTGCTGGCCTTCCTTTTCCATTAGTTAATGTACAATCTCAGGAGATAACCCAAGGCTTTGCACACCCTGTGCTGCTATTAATTGCCATCAAGAGACATTCACTACAATGTACACAGGAAGATGAACAAGGAGTTGTGCAGCTATTTCCTAAGCAATACTTCCTCACCACCACTAAGGGACAGTGTTCCCTACATTTCCACTAAAAAGAATGCCAGTTCAATTTTAATTAGCAATGGTTAATGCCTCTGTTTAGTGCTTGAAGTGTTTTATATCCTCTGTTAGGTTTGTTTAGTAAGTTAGTTCTTCACAATGCAGTGAATTGCAGGTCCATTTAATGTACTTTCACTACCACTGATACACTGAGAAATAAAGTGTATTTAGAGAAGGTAATTCCTCCCATGAGCTCCTAAGCCTAAGAGGATAGCTAGTCTAAAATAAATGGTTAACAGTAAGGTGTCAATCAAAAGGCATAAACAGCTTTGCAAAACACATCCATTTTTGCACTTTTTTTTTTTTCTAAATACGTTATTTGTGTCTGTGAAAATCTCCTAAACTGCCATCATCTGTGTTGGCAGTGCAAATATTGGAAAATCTGCAACATTGTGCTCTTTGATGGGTGCTTCCTATTCCTTTTATATCAGAGACACTTCTGCCACTGACCTCACTCAGAGTGAAGATAATGTCTACTATATTCAGAGGCAAAACTTCTCTAGCAGTCCCATTTCTCCAGGCATATTTTATGTTCTGGAAAACAGTTTAATCAGCCTGCAAGACTCTGCTAAAAAACCTTCTCTCAATCTGTGTTCCTGAAAAATACTCTGTGAGTCCCACTCTCACCAGAAAGTAATTTAAATACAGTAAGGCTGTGGTTTATTTACAAAAGGCCAAGTTTTTACAGGACAATATAGCAGAGGTACCTGGTTATCCTTATTTTCACACTCACAAATAAGGAATGTCCATGAAATAGTTGTTACAGTGATAACAAATAACTGTACCAAGCCCAGTGCTGTATGATTTCAAGATGTTCCAGTGCCTTTTTTGGTGTCTCAAACATTTGAAGATATTCAAATTTGTTGGCTACAAGATCAATAGCTGTACACTCAAGTTGATAGTGTAGCTGCACAATCAAACTTCAATCTTCGTTTTCTCTTTAGTGAGAGAAAGAACAAGGCACATCATATCCAGTTAATAAAAAAAAATTAAAAACATCACGAGTCCCATGAACAGAAGGCTCCCTGGATTATGAACTCTTCTGAATAGTACATCTAACTTTATCTGTGCAGATAATCCAGTGCAATTAGCCTCCACTGCTTCTAGCAGGCAACAGTGGCATAGCCAAGAAATAGATATTTTTAGTACCCACCCTCTAACCCTGCCCTGTAATTAACTGCAGAGCCCCACAGATTTCTGCCTGATTAGCTGTTCAACTAATGAGAGGGTCCAGGCTCAGCTACCATGAACCTTGAATTACCTGCCATTCACAGCCCACTCTGTGTGACCCCCAGAGCAGAGCACAG
This sequence comes from Cettia cetti, assembly GCA_013401135.1. Classification (NCBI taxonomy): domain Eukaryota; kingdom Metazoa; phylum Chordata; class Aves; order Passeriformes; family Sylviidae; genus Cettia; species Cettia cetti. The sequence goes on along the minus strand of VZUI01055596.1, from coordinate 10,753 downwards.
GTGCAGAGCTGTGCTGCAAAAGGGACACAAAGAGGAACAGGGGCCCCCGTGCAAAGTGTGCACAACTCCTGGGACTCCAGTCACACATATTGAATGTTTTGGATGGTTACACACATGGGAGCAAAACCTGGGAATTCCTCTATGGTCATTACCCAAGATATAAAATGTTGGGCTTTCAGTTAAGATCTACAATATCAATGTCACAAAATGAGTCTGAAATTACAAGAGCAGAAGCTGATCTGATTGTAAAAAAGCTCAGCTATTCAATTGAAGGCCAATGCTTGGTCATAACCAGAGAAAAGTTGAGGTCAGGAGTCCAAGTTCAGGAGTGGAGAAAATAAGAAGCTGAAGGAAACATTATATCCTCCAATAATCCTTGCAGGAGATATGATTTCAGCATGAAAGGATGCAGTCCAGCTTTCAAGTCTCCAAGCAAAAATTATTCCACTATAACTCTGTTGTGAGATAAAAGCAGACATGTGATCTAGTAATACTGGCCTTTCCCTGGTGTTTTTATTGGTGCTGCCCTCCATATTAAAGAAAACAAACACTCTGCTTTTAATTTTAAAGACAAGTCCAACAGGTCTGCTTTAGAGAGCTTTTCTGTTTTAATCCATGCCTTGTAATATAGTTAGCCTTGTGTAAGTTTGGAAGATGGCCTGTCAAAATAAAAGTAAGCAGAAGATTGGCTTTTAAAAAAACTTTTACTCAGCTTTTGGGAGCTTTGGTTTGAGTGTTATATTTTTTTTCAGTATCAGCTGCTTCTCCTTTCTCCTTTAAAGGGTCATGGTAGCAGAATAAATAAGGTTGTCATCTCATATGTGGTTCTCCCACTACTTAACTGAGGAAGAGGGAGATTTGAGTCCTCCTGAGATCTGAAATACCCAAAGCAATGTATAAATACATGAAAGAGCTTGCTTTTTAATAGAAATATAACTCAGTTGGTAGCACACTAAGCCAAAACTTGAGACAAGGTCTGTTGTAATTCTGCTCAGAGCTGATGGGTACCTCCACACAAAGCATTTCCTCTCACTGTGTCTCAGTTTCTCTGTTTCTAAAAAGGATAACCTGAAAACTCCACAACTTCTAAAGTTTCTTCAGATAAGACAGAGCAGTATAAGAGCACTGCCAGCCACAAAATCACTGGATGAGCTAAGGTCTGGTAGCCCTCTTCCAGCAGAGCCTCTGATGATGCACCTACACTTGGGCAGAGCAATACAGACCTGAGAGCTGCTGGGAGCCCTGCTCCCTTCTCCCTCTTCATGCCTCTGGATTCAGGGGTAAGCATTGTTGAGGATGCTACAACAATAAAATTCTGCTCTGTACTGCATCACTGCACCTATCAGATGGTAATTCTTGTAGAATCATAGAATAGTGTGGGTTGGAAAGGACCCTAAAGGTCATCTCATTCTACTCCTCTGCCATGAGCAGGGACATCTTTTAGTAAACCAGGTTGCTCAGAGCCTTGTCCAACCTGGCCTTGAACACTTCCAGGGATGGGGCATCCACAGCTGCTCTGGGCAAACAGTGCCAGGGCCTCATCCCCCTTCCAGGGAGAGTTTCTTCCTAAGATCTAATCTGAACCTGTTCCGTGTCAGTGTAAAAACACTTCCCCTTGTATTATTAATTTTCTTGTACGTAAATCAGATATTGTCACATATTCCTTAAACCAGTTCTGTCAGGCAGTCAAAAACTGTGGCACAGGAGAACCCAAAAGTGAGTAATTGATGATGTTAATGAGTTCAAGTAAATTGAACTGGTGCTTTCCTGCCTGCTTCCTCCAGCCATGAACTTGGCCTGCAAAATGTCTCATGACCAATCAGTGGTATAATGGATCTCTGGATGCACAGAAAAGGGTGGAACTCTTTGAGGATAGAATCAAGATGGAATTTTCCCTCACAAAGCTGAACACACACATATGTCACTTTTGTTATTGATACAATTCTGCCAAGAGTTTGAGTTATTGAATGTTATTGAACAGAAAACCAGGAAGTCTTGTTAACAATTATGGATGGCAGTGTAAACAGAAGAAAAGGTGTATTTGCTGAAACAGAAGTTAGAAATATCTTCATCACTCTTTTTGATGCATGGCTTGTAAAAATGGACATCACAATTTACATCAATGATGAATACTTGGATGAGCTGGAGCACAAGACAGGACGCTGATGTCCCCATCATTTCTGGGACCAAAGTAGGTCACACATAACTTCACAACATTAGGGACATCCAGATTCCAGTTTTCCACAATAGAGTCCTCATTACTGCCTGAGGACAGAATTTCACACTATGTTTCCATCATGACAACAATCTGGGGAGAAGTCTACAAGTTAAAAGTGAAAACATGGAGGAAACCATCTCTTCTTCAGTTAGAGTGCCACAGCTGCTGCCCAAACCATCTCCTCCTGCAGGAGGGAGACAGTGGCCTTGGTAGTTAGCCAGACATCAAAACCTTCCTAGGGCACTCCTCCTCCTGAGAGGCACATGCAGATCAGGACAGGCTGTCTAAACACAGCCAGCCTCCTCTCCCTTGCTGAGTTATTTTCTTTCTCCCTAGGGGAGCTCCAGCCAGGGGAAACTCTATAACAGAGGTGCCTTGGTTCCCTCCCTGTTTTTATAGCAAGAACAAGCTACAAAGGCACCCTTTTGATAATGTCCAGTTCTTCAAAGTCAAGTTCCCTGCAGCACTGAAACATATGAAACTTCAGTTCTGCTTTCACTGCAGTTTTATCTTGCTACTGTATTTCTAACACAGCTGGAACACCAGTACCCTAATTTGAAGTGTACAGATGGCAAATAGCAAAAGACCCCTTATGACTCCAGACTCTCTGCTCATTCCAAGGAAATGTCTAGATCCTCGCTCTCACATCAAATAATGGATGTTCAACAAGCCAGAGATGCAACATCAGTGGTGACTAGAGACCCAGTCTGGGCTTTCCACCTCTAGGACAGACAGGGACCCAAAGGAATAAAGTTCTTACCTCCTGGAACTTGGGCTCCAAGCAGCTGAACCCCTGCTCACTGCAGTTCAGATGCCAGGCCTGAAGGTACTTACAGAGAAATTGTATTGGCATTAAAACCATCAAAACTGGATTATACTTGGACACATGCTGGCAAAGTATTTGCAATGGATTCAGAATAGCTGGAAATTGGCCACATCCACATAATATTCCTAAAGTTGGATAAAATTTAACAGCAGTAAATTAGGAAACTTTGCCAACCCCAAAACACTACCTCAAACTTGGGCCAAAACGATGCACAGGAACCCAAATGCTCTAGAGGGATTTTTCCCTTCTGCCAAAAACTGTTGATCAGATAAGAGCTGGGCTATGGACCACAGGGATAGGGATGCTGTTTCTGGAGAAGGCTGGGATTTGGAAAAGAGCCTTTTTGGCAAAAACTAAGGAAGTTACAATCAAAACCCTAAAATATTTTCAGAGCTCTCTCTATAGAGGGCAAAAGATTGTGGCTGCTGAGGCATCTAGAAGTGTCAGGGAAGAGCCCTCCAGACCATGAATGCACTCCTTAGCCACCACTCTTGTGTCTCTCCCTGACCAGTCTACAAAGGAAAACAGAATTGTTACAATACATAGAAACATTCCTCTCATAGAGATATTTGGAGCACAGTGAGAGGTGGGAGGGAGATGAGAAGACAGAAGGAACAAAAAAGTGTTAAAGGGGTGAGACAAGCTGCTAGTATCTGTCTTTTGTAAGGTCTCAGCCCTAGTGCCTGTTGAGCTAAACTGTGAAATGTGTATTTACATCACAGAGCTGTGAGGCTGCTCAGGGACAGCAGCGCTCCCCAAAAGCGCTTGCACAGTGCCCTGCCTGCCCCTGGCACCCCTCGATCCTGGGGCACCCTCTGTACCCCCTGGAGAGCCCCTCCCTCCAGGATTATTCCGTTCGAGGTTGAAAAGATCCTCCCCATCCCTTAGAAGTGAAGGGGGGAGGATCTGTCTGATTGTATCTGTGACCCTGGCAACTCTTCACAAGCAGAGACAGCTGAGTCACTAATATTTAGAAAAATAACATAATTGACTGTATTCAGGCCTGTGGAGGACCCCTGCTGGGTATTCACAGTTAAGCATTAGCAACTCGGTCATTCCTGGCAGCCTTTGTGAAGGGTTGCCAGGGCTGTAGATTCAATTAGATGACCTCCGACAAACTGATTTCCACTGCAAATATCTTTTAAAAAAAATACATTAAATCCCCAGTAAATACAGTGAAATTGGAGGAGACAGCCCTTCCTACCTCATTGAATGTCCCAAATCACCCCACAGCCCCAGCTAGAGGCTTGCTGGGATGTTCTGCATGCCCAGGCTCTATTATCACTGCTGCCTAATGTGATTTAGCCCTGGCTGTGGATTGCACTCTTTCAATCTGAGAATGTGACAGTGTCGCGGTTGGATGCAGATTAGGATACAAAATGATGTTGAAAAGGTAAAAATACTTTCATGTATCTTTCTCTTCCTTGTCACTGGGCAGGGGTGACAATTCTTTTACCACTATTTTTTATCTTTAAACAGCTTTTTTTTTTTTTTTTCCAGTACTAACCATTGAATTGTTTTGTTGTAAGGAGAACTAAAATGAATCAGATCCATGTTTTGCACTACCCGTTACAATATGCTGCAGTGGTACATTACACTGAGCTGGAATATTTATTTTCTTCTCAGTTATCTATACTAAAAATGATTCATGTGCCACTAAGGCATCTAGAAATGAGATTTTTTAATTCTGCTTTATGCACAGACCTTTATGATAAGCCTTACAATAGAACAAACAACGTGGACACTTTGTTAATATTATCATAAGAAAATCAGCTAACACCTAAATTACACTTTGTAGTTGCTTCTTATAATGTCAGACCCCTCAGACTTCAGGATTTCATTTCAGTCAACATACTCTGCCCTGCCCAACTATTTGTTTGCTGCTTTTCTATCCTAAATAATTCTGAACAAATAACAAACCCTCATCTTTCTTGCACAAATCCATATTTGAAGAAATAGAAGGAAACAGAGCAGTGCTGGATTCTCAATATGTCCCTCCAGAGAGAAGCTTAATGAAACAATGTTTTAAAATAATATATCCTATTGTTGGAGTTACAATGAGATATTAATTCAGTAGCAAAAAATATGTAACAGGATAACAGCTACTATGAAATTATTATCCATAGCCAACAGGCATTTTCTCACATGGCATTGTAATTATTCTTTCTACATGATGCAAAAGAATAAAGTAAGGGTATTTACAGAGAAGAAACTTTTCTTTACTTATAATGTAAATTGGTATACAGAACAGAGACACTCATGGAGTGTCATGATTTTTTTTCTCAATGTTCCCTGCTGAGCAGTGCCACAATTAATCAAGCTTTCTAGGTTTTAGTTAATTGCTGGACTCCAATAAATTGGTTTGTACTGGCACTGGTCCAGGTCTGATAATTTCACAGCCTTGCAAACTGCTGCATGTTCACACAAGAACCTTGAAAGCAGGGAGCTGGGATAAAAAAGAATAAAAGCAACTCTTGTTCTGTGACGTTCCAATAATACTTTAAAAGCCAGCCCACTAGCAACAGTGTCTTCACTGTTTGTTTTCTCCATGTATTTTATACTGACATTTTTAATGATGAAATGAAGTCTCCCCTTCCCTCACTTTAAACTTTATTTTGTAACTGGTTATTCTCAAAGAGCCATTTCAAATTTCCCCATTATCCTCTTGGACATTTCCACTGTTGCCAACTTCAGTTGAAAATTCCTTGTGACTTTTTGACACAGCTCAGCTATTTTTTCTGTCTCTCTACAATTTTGTTCATATGAAAAGATCACCATGTTCTGGTGAAGGAAAGTTCAAGGCTGGCTTTATGAAGCAGACAAGAGAAAGGAGTGGTGTCCCCCTCTGGCCAAACTCGGTGCTGGTGATGCCCTCACGGTCAGCAGGACACTGAGGCTTGGACTTTCCTAAGCCTGCAGTCAGGATCAAGCAGGCTGGCATCACAGTTTAGTGCAAGTCAACACACTAGGGCCTGTTCTGAGTAATACACAGCATTGTTATCAGAGGGAAAGGCAGCTCCACAGCTCTCAGTTCATTTTACAGCTGAGCTCAGTTACACCAAGGACTTTGTGTCCTCAGCTCTCACTGGTGGCAATGGGATTTGCAAGTCCTCAACCCCTGGCAGGCTCTGGCTCCGTGCTGGCACATATTTGACTTTGTTCTCCCTAGAGAAGAGATCAATCATTTGGCAAGTTCAGTTTTACTAATGGGTAAAATTTCTAAGCAAAAGAATTACATAATACCCGAGTGTTCAGTAACTTGTTATTGTCTTTGGATTACCAAAATGAGATTAGCAGCACTAATCATGGCTTGTAAAAGTATATTTAAATTGCAATTGGAGCCTCATTTAGTCTGCCTTGACTCCTCCTGTCATGCAGTGGGAGACAGGACTGACTGGGTTTATCTGGTGGATGCCAGCTGCAAAGAAATGCCTCAGCAAGTGGATCTTTATCATGGTGTGATTAATCTGTAAGATTTGTTCCAGCATTCCTTGTGCATAGCAGGACTAAGAGCAAATCACTGGGATTCTCTTAAACTCCTGAATTTTTTTACCAATTGTGATTCAAGTCAACAATTGTAATGGCAAGAAAGAATGTATGTTGTTTTTATGTGAACTATGCCACCTTCTGCTGTTTTCAAAAATGTGTGGTAGTGAAAAAAACAATGAAGGCGAAGCTGATCCCAGAACTCAGAAATAATCACTTATACAGATTCTTTGATGCTGCTTTTCAATTGCTGAATATAGTCACTGAGATGCTATTGCATGTTATATGGATTTACACTTTGCTGGAAGTGTTATTGTGCTTCCTGCCCACAAAACACTGCCCTTACAGGAATTATAGATAAAAGTTTGGACTGAAGATTTGAACTTGCTGTTCATGCATCTCTTGAATATACCAAGGAAATCTATATTCCTACAAATTGTTGTGAACTTTTTGACATGACAGATATGAAAGATATGATTGGGACTCTCAACACCCCACCTAGGAAAATGTCATTTACTCTAGGATGGAATGAACATTGTGTGGTTCCTTTCTCCTGCATTTTCATTGCTGCTGGCAGGTTTTGTGAGTCTCTTCTCGTTTGTGTACTTGGAAGTTAAATTTAAAGAGATATATTTTATTTGCATTTTTTGACAGAACAATGAATGACTTTCAGCTACTCTTCAGTCCCATCTGAATATATCCACAACAAGGTAATGAGGAACTGGGTTGCAGTTTGACATTTTACGTAATGCTGTTGTTGTTTAGCAATCTGAATTGAAATCTCAGGCTCACTACATCCATCTGTCTCACTGGCAAATAAATAAACAAATTTCTAGTGGTAGAGGACTGACAACATACTGTGGATGAAGTCCATGCTACAGAAAAAAAAAACCATGAAGGTGGAGAATGCTCATGACCATCCTATGCCATAATCACAAAATCGTGCACATCAGAAGCCCTTTTTGTTGAACAGAGTATGTGAAGACTGCTTGGTGAACATCCAGATTTTATTCCCAGTGTGATAACTGGGAGGGCTGATCCAAACCACAAAAAATAATTTAGAGATTTTTATAAAATCCTGGGAATAATTTTTAGCAAAGGACTTCACTGAATTTATGGGAATACAAACCCCAAAAGAATTCATTACGCTAAGAATTTCCTTTCATACATTTTTAGAGTGAAAATATGACCATAGATAAACAGAAGAAAAAAAAAATAGACAAGAGTGTTGTGTTGTGTGTCTAATATCTCTCAGAGCTCAATGTCTGTTCCAATTAAGAAAACTCCACATGGTGTGTAAACATGTTAGCATTGGCATGAATCTTTTAGCCTGTTTTTTTTCCCCCCCTCACAAGAATTGAGAAATAATAGCAGGATACCTACATTGTGAGGCACAGCACAGGGACATGGACTTCTACTGGCAGTGTCACATTATTTATCTGCTCCATTTCCATTATCTTTAATGAGAATTGCATGGATAAATCTCAGTGCTTTAAAAACTTAGGGCATCCTTCAATTTTTAATGCTCACTATCAGGAGCAATTCTTTCCTGTCTGGACACCAGAATGGAGAGCATGTTCAAGCAGTGAGTATGGATTTACTCACTTGGCAGCATGAAGGGTAACAACTGCAGATGTGATGCTTCTCCAGAGCTCTGTGTGTCACACGTGTGCAGCAGCCCTGAAGTTCACAGCTGCAGTGACAGCCCACTGCTGAGCAAGGGCACAGAGCAAGGCTTGCTAAGCCATCAGTGCTGTGGTCTAAGGGGGTAACACAGACCATGGGGCTGTGGTAGATGTGGGACAGGGCAAAGCATAGTGGCTTGTCCTTCTACTTCTTGGTGAGACTTGGCCAGAGCTGGGAGAAAAGGAACAGCTTGGGTGTAGGTGTAGCACTCCCAGGATCCAGGGGCACTGGCAAACCTTGCCAGCTCCCAAGGGTCACCCACCAAGAGCCCACCTGTGAACATTCCATCCATGCACAACATCCAGCATGTGCCACGTTCTCCTCTGGCTGACAGCCACGGCCCTTGCTGCAGCACCATGCCATGGGAAGAGGAAGGGCAAGAAGCAGCTGCAGCCACTGTGTGTGACCAAGAGAGATGCCAGACTGCATCTTCAGTCAAAAGCTCTCGGGGACATCCCAGCAACTGAAGAACAGCTTAAGCAGCAGCACCAGGACTGGGAGTCAGACTACAACAGCCTGCCCTTGGAAGTCTGGGTTTCCACCAAGTTGCCAGTTCAGTGAGTCCCAAAACCTCACTGGAGAGAAAGGCTTTTTCTGCCAATTCTCTACAGCCTAAATCTGCCAGAGTGGGAAAAGAACTCCAGTTCAAATATCTGCACGTTCAGCAAAGGTCTTGCACCTGAATTAGTATCTCCAAAGACCATCAGACAGCAGCATCTCCTGAAACAGTCTTACAGAATGCAGTGGAAAGTGCTGGCATCTATAGCAATTTTCCCAAAGCACTCTTCTGGCCAAATAAGGAATTTATTTCCAAAGAATCCCTCTGCAAAAGAATTCAGGTCACACAGTCTATAGAAAATATTTCACTTCTCATTACTACTACACTGACTAGGCATAAAGAGTACTACAACAATTACTGTTGTCTTTACACACACTGGACTTTGTATCAGCACAAGAAAATACATGGAATAAATGCTGTCTAGAGAACAACTGGGTAGCTGTGTTGGCTGGATTGCTCTGGAGGAGGTCTCTGCCCAGGCTCAAAGCTGGATTTTCTGAAGTCATGTAGCTGCTATCAGCTCAAACTGTTAAGCTTGTCTACAAAGACCTGTGGATTCCTACTCCCAAAGCTTTGCAGTAGAGTCAGCTCACTCACACATCTGAGTGTCTATATTATTCATATGCAATTTATCTCACAGGCTGAGCCTGCATGGTCTAACCCAGCACAACACCCAAAGGAACATTACTACAGCCCCACAATTTATAAGCACATGCATGTGCTTCACTCTGCTCCATGAGCATGGATATCCCCCTGTGGGACTGGAGCTTGCAGCTCCTCTGCTTTCATGTGCAAGTTACAGTCATACTTCTCATCCAGAGTTACCATTTCTTTCTCTGTTTGCCCATTCCTGTTTCATACAGTGGCTCTTCCAAAACTATCAGCCTGCAGCCATAGGCATCACACTGGGGACTAAGAGCTTTAACAAAGGTTTTTCCTTAGGAACATGGATTACTGCCTGTGCACAGCAAGACAGAGTGGCAGAGTGACACAGAAGTAGGCATGGAGCAGTGTTTTCAAAATGCTTAGCTCCAGAACTTTCTCTTTTCATTATTTAATATAAAAGGTTATATAGTTGCATCTGAATGACACACAGCCTTGGTTACTCACAAAGTCACGCTAGAAAAGCCTTAGTAAATATCTATCCTTTCCTCATGTATCTATCCTTTCCTAGTATGTTTCACCATACACTGTACCTTCCGTGTTTAGTCCAGCTAAGGTACAATGGAAGAAACAAAGTTCTGCTCAATTTTCAGCCTTCTGAAAATATCTGCTAAGCCTGAGAGGTGTATGACCTCCCAGCAGTGCTTCCCAAACACCCTGGTCCCAAACGATGGGAAATAGGTTGTAATTTGTTTCTCCACATGATGTCTTTTCATACCTCACCCTTTTTCTCAGATCATTTGTCAAGAGTTCACTGATCTCTTCTTATTAGTTACAGGGGCTACAAGAAGACAGAAAAAGAATGTTTGACCAAGCATATAATGAGTCATGGGTTTAATTTAGTTCCACCAGAATCTCAATGTGACCTTGAAACCTTCTAACACAATAAATCAGACCAGAGGGTATCAGCAGAAGGTGTCTGGTAGATGCTAACTCTGGTCTGGTGTCTGGTAGTGGATGCTAACTCCGTCGGCTCTGCTTTGGGGGGCACCCCGCCTAGGAGAAGTCCATGAAAGAGCCCTTTCGGAGTGGAGTCCGCTCTCCTGGAAAGCCACCCGTGTGGCTCTGTTCCCGCGGAGGAAAAGCGGCCACGGTCACCCAACCCGCAGCTCGCCTGAAGGCACCGGAGCACGGCCCCACGGCCCGGCTGCGTGTCCCGCGGGCCGGGCAGGTTCCGCGGGCGGGAGGGCAGCCCCGGGGGCGGGCGGGCTCGGAGCCCCGCGGCGGTGTCGCCCCTCTCCGCGGCCCCCCGTGGCGGAGCGGCTCCTCCCCGCCGGTGTCAGTCACGCCGCTGGGGGGGGGGGGCGGCGCGGGG
>VZUI01055595.1:0-22859 GCA_013401135.1 Cettia cetti | reverse complement strand
CATTCCATTCCATTCCATTCCATTCCATTCCATTCCATTCCATTCCATTCCATTCCATTCCATTCCATTCCAATTTTTCCCCCTTATAGTTTTGTCATTACTGGCAGAGGAATGGGATTTATTTGATTTTGAGGAAACAGCAAGACCCAAAGAGACAAATAAATCTTCAGAGACTCTGATAATTAAGATGGGGAGATTTGAAAATCACACCACATATCACTCTAACTTCCTGTCCTGCCTGGAAAGTATGTAAGCAGAGAGTTTGCAAATGTCCAGGTGAGGAAAAAAAATCTCTTGTTTTGAGGGACAAGGTAAGGGCAATACTTCCCTGAATTCCATGAAGCAGGATCAAGTTGAAATTACCACACCAAAGTTGTATTTGTCCTTCCTATGAGCTGTAAAAGGTCTCAGGACAATTAGTCCTGTCTTTTTTATTGTTTCAGTGTGGAGTTTAAAACCCCTGACCTTTTATCACATCTATTTAGCTCTTTATCCGTGGCTCAGGAAAAAAAAAAAAAGAGATAGATATTGTGTGTTTGGCAGAGAAATGCAGTAATTCATTTTCTGGCTACATCAGTCCAACTGTGTTTAGTTTTTCCTTCCTGCATTCACATCTAAATTTTCTGTCCTCTCTTCCACTGCTCCTTATACACATTAGCATCTATATGTGTTTATGTGTCAGTGTAAATCTTCAGAGTCAGTTTTTACTACAGTTCTCATTAGTATAGAATGCATGAGACGTTCTGCAAAGGTTTGAGTTTTCAGAATAGAAGACTCTTTTGCTCGTTTAGATGTGTTCAGCCTGCTCTAAACGTGACCATAAAGCATTCATTGCCAGACACTCAGAGGCCACAAAGCATGATATTGACTCTGCTCCTGGTGCAGCTGCGTCTGATGTTATTCACAGCCAAAGCCCCAAGCCATCTTTCTACTCCACTTTGAAGGAATCACTCTCTTTATCAGTGAAGGAAACAAGCAGCTTGTCTGCTTCAACATTCAGAAACCTCCCCTTCCATCTCCTTCCCTCCCTTAGCTACAATATGAACATCAGATATCGGAGAAAAATAACACTGTGCTTCCTGATGCAATTAATTTTACAATAGTTCAACTTTAACACCTTTGGACATAAGCACAAATGGGAAGAAAAATTAAAGCTTAGATTCACAAAGCCATGAAAACAGCAGTAAATATCCAGCAAAAATATGTTTCCTTATCATCTACAAGCAAAGGATTTAGCCACTGGGAGATGTTTTAAACCCATTTATTTTAAAACCTACATAAACACCATTTCTGATTCTGTGGGAAAATCATATCCAGTTCCAAAGGCTTCAGAAAAACCAGGCATAAAAACTTGAGATCTTACTTGAAAACAAGAGATATCTCTGAAAGTGCAGCCTTCCCTAGGGAAGCCCCAATTTAAATATCAAGTTTTAGACAAAGCAGAAAGACAAAACCTCCAAACCACCCCACACCTTGTACCAAACCCAGCTGTTTAAGACCACCCCTAGGTTTTTATGACAGCTTGTTTTGACAGATCTGGTGCCACCCACCTGCCACGCTGGGGACACTGCCTTTGCCAGCACCCCGTGCAAGTGCTCTGCTGGGGTGAGAGGGAAGATGGGCTAGGTCAGACCAGCCTCTAATTTCCCCAAAGCAAAGATATCCCTTTGTTTGTTTGCACAGCCCAGCATTAAAAGAAGCTTTCACTGTGGTGAAAATGTCAGTATGCAAGAACTGAGTCCCTGGAGCTTTCCCAGCTAGATTGCCTTTTTCTCCCTTCAACCCTGGTTTGTTGGGGTTTTTTTTTTTTGTTTTTTTTTTGTTTGTTTGTTTGTTTTTTTTTTTCATTTTGGATTTCTTACCCCCATGACACTTAAATATGATATAAATATTATGGGCTAGGTTCTGGTCTCCTGAAGTCATAATATTGAAGCAGCAAAGGTATCCACATTTAAGAACACAGGACTCTCCCCAGCTGCTTGGCTGAATGTTCTTTGCTATGCAAAGCTCTGCACTATTTCCAGTAGTGCCTTATAATGTCAGCCTTTGGAGTATGATAAGGTATCTCCGTGGTTTCATATTGCATCAAGTGGAAATCCAGCATACAAATGACTTGCTTGGGAATATTCTACACAAAATTATTGAAATTTTTAAGCTGTTTCTGCTCTTACTGAGGGAGTGAAATAGATTATATGGTATTGAAGCACTTTTAGGAAAGTTTTTTTACTTTTTGAAAAGAACATTTAAGTGAGTAGTGTTATATTTATGGACTATCATACATTTGTGCTACTGTACATTACCCTCCATCACCCAGAAGAAAGGGCAGTACATCAGGATGGTCAGCAAAAATCAGCAAAAATTGTTTGGTAAAAATTCTATTTCCAGACCATGCAACTACCAACCCACGTGGGATTTTACTGGAATATCACCCTCTTGCCTGCAGAATGGTTCTGTACCTGATGTTCAATCTTTATGTTCATTAGTGGGGAAAAATCCTTCAGGAGTATCATTCTGTCTAAAAAGCCATATGCAATTGTGTGGCTAAAAAGCAGAAATGTCTTTAATTATATCAACCATGCTTGCAAATTAAAGGCATAATAACCCATCTGCATCTGTGTAAATCAGGTATTAGGCCTGAAGTAAGGATTCATTTGTGTACATCTATTTAAAAAATAAAGGAGTAAAACACATGCACAAGCATAATGTTTAGAGTTTGTGATGGATTGGAAAGATATCAAAGGGTGGCAGAAGAGTGAATTAGTGATATCACACAAACAGAAAATCATGGGAGATGCTAGATGATGGTAGGAAAAAAGGAAATTTACTTCCACATTTAGAGACTTTTCTCCACAAAAGTGATGGGAATATTCTCACTCAATCCCTCACTTTAACAAATTTGCAGGACAAGGCTTAGGAATATCTTGAAACTGGAGTACAAAGCTGGCATCCTTCCCTGAGTGTCAGAATATCTCAGGAGAGCTTCCAGTAGCAGGCATCAATATGTTCATTTAATTTTCTCCTCCAGATCAGGCTTCAGATTCTGGCAGGGAGCTATACTCCCTCATTTCAGATGTAAAATTAAAATTTACATTAAAAGAGGTTAAACATCTATAAGGAACATCTGGAAGTCTTTTCCCAAACACTGAATAAGCAAAGGCTCCAGGACTGCCTCCTTTGTTCATGTGTATTTGGTTAAAATATACAACAGCATCAATGTCAAACAAATGGATGTACTTGAAAGAGCTACAAGGAATTACAAAAGACTCTTGCTCTCTTTACATCAGCTCTGTGATGCTTCCTGCTCCCACCTCTTGTTGAAGCTGCTGCTGTAAACAAACAAACAAATCCCAGAGCTGTGCAAAGGATGTAGGAACCATCACCAGCCATGGGAATAAATCCAGGCATCCTGACACTGGAAAGGAACACACCCGTGCTGAGTCTTTGTGGAAACCTGCTCCCCTCAGCCCTTTGACAGGGCAAGGCAGCAAGGACAGTGTGAGCAAAGCCAGTTGGTCTCAGGATGCTTCTCAGGGCTGCTGTGGGACTGCTGCTGAGATTAGTAACAGTGCAGTAAAATCCTCGTTGTTTAACAGCAGAAAACAAAAGAGTTTATAGGAGAAAATAAACTTCATAACTCAAAATGCATTCTACAAATACTGGGTCATTTCCTGCTGTCCTGATTTATCCAAGCACTCAGGCCTTGGCTAATCTGAGAGGAGCCTTGTCTACAGGCGGGGCTGGTGCCAGTCACAGTCATTTCAGCTTTATCTGCTCCCCTTTGGGAATTCCACTGGGAAGCTCCACTAAGGGCTTATGGTCCCAAAGCAGAAAATGCACAGGGAGTAGAGAGTTTCCTCCAACACAGATTTAATCCCTGGCTCTGTGTGTGTTAGCAATCAGTAACCTTGTCATGCTACTGCAGTTTGTATTTTGTAGTGGTCATACATGTAACAGTAAAGTACATTTGGTTAATGGATGTGTGCCAAAGAGCACAGGAATATAAGTAATTCTTACAAAGAAAACTTCTAAAAATAGTGCTACTTCTTCTGAGAGATGCAAAGGGATATTGCTGATTAAGGGTCATTGCTTCCTCTCCCACTGGGACATTTCTGTGCTTGGGGCTGGGCAGCCTGAGCTGGAGGAGACAGAGTTTGGGCTGATGACAGAAATTAAGAGGTCACATTCCATAGTGACATGAGACCTGGAGGAGCTGATTCCTTGTCTCTGTGTTCTTACACCAAAAAAACAGTGAGATTTTGTTCTTTTCATATTTGTTCACCTTTTTTTAAATTTTTTTCTGCCTGAAAGAAAATCTAGTTTTATCTGGTCTTAGGCCAATTAGTACTTCTGCCTGTGGAACTTGTTGGCAGCAGAAACAACAGCAGATATGTTCAAAATATAAAGCTGGTCATTCCTGTGCTTTCATCTTAACTGGAGTTTTAACACTATTTTAAACATTAAAATAATGCTGGAAAGAAAAGAATGGTTTTGGAGGGTTAAAAAAATCTTTTATTTCCTATGTCCTTTTCAGAAAGTTATGGTAATTATTTTTATAGTGACAAGAAGATTATTTGACTTAATACAGAAGATTACGTTCTCAGGAAAAAAAATAATGTAATATACACAAGTGGAAAAATAATGCCAACATTTCCCTACATCATTAGAAGGACTTCCTTATCCTTCTGTGGGACAATCGTGTCCTGGGAAGTGTGGTAAAATTTAAGGTACAACTGAAATGTGGGGCACAGCCAAGGGTCAAGCATCTACATCCAACTCACAGCTCTAGTAATTCCTTCCCCCACCCCCTCCCCAAAATAGTTCTACACTGGAAAGTCTCTAGGTTTTCTCCCTTATAATCAATTTTTTAGAAATTCTTTTAAATTAAGTTTAGCTGTGAACTAATGGAAATAAATTATCTATGAAGTATATCATGGTGGTCCTGCTCTTGCAGTCTGTGGTGCCATGATAAATGACCAGCGTCGTAAAATAGCTGTTAATAGATTTTAAAGCCAGAGGGGAAAATTATGACCATCTAATTCAGACCTCCAGCATGGTGCTGGTGCCTGGACACGCCCCTGTAGCTTCTGCATCAGGGCCACAGCTGCTCACGGGTTGCCAGGACGTTTTCCAGCCAGACAAGCCCAGCAGCCCCTTTGGAAAGGGTGAGAGGGATTCTCACCTGGTGCAAATCAGAATGGTCACAGCACCGTGTTACACCACATGGAAATCTGGTTGACTGCTTCCCTTCTTTATGGTGCCATGAATCCTGTTCTCCTCCCTGCCAGTGCCATTCTCTTTCTCTCCTTACCTCAGCTGTCCCTCCTAAGCTTTCCTATTGCTCTTGTATCTCCATCCCAGCACGCTGGCTAAGCACCAGCTTTCCCTCTCCTCTCTGCAAACTGCCCTCAGGCCCTTTCCCTTTCCTAGTCACCATGTCCCTCTGCTGGCTCTACCAAATCCACTTGTTGGCACTGGTTTTTAGGGTCTGATATCAATATTTTGCTCATGACAGCACAGCCTCTTTTCATCTCCTTGGGGGATGCTTCACTGATTATAAGGAAACCATGAGCAGAGAGAAAGGATAAATTACTCAACCAGTCCTCTACCAATGACTTTGTTATGTCTGTGCTCAGAATTGTGAGCACCATAACTCTCTCACTTCAAGGTTTGTGCTCTAATCAATTACTTATGAGATAGGAAACAAAGATTTTTGTTCAGGTTGCTGTATTTTCCTGCCTGTATTTCCACATCCAGGAGAAACTCCACAAAGTAGAGTTCATGGCTGGCAGTGCTGATCATTACTGTTCAGAGATGCTACACTGTTCTTCTCCTACTTAAAAAGTTTTAATGCCCTGTGGATTTAAAAGCTATATATATTTTTTTTTTACTAGGTAAAGTTCAAAATGGATTTTGAGTCCTGAGAATTGCCAGTTTTGATTTGCTCAACACCATTCTTTATATTTCTGCAAGCACTTTTTCCCCTGCTGGGGCAATGCCAGGTCAGATTCCTATGATTCCTATTAAATAAATACACAAGTAAATAACTAAATAAAGCAGATGTACAGACAGAAGATTATCAGGTCTTGTTCAAAACCAGTCAGACTCATGAATTGACAAACAGTAACAGGAGAAAGATCAGAGTGGGCTCCACTTGCTGTCTCTTCCCAGACATCAGGGGATCACTGAAAGAGAAGCAATTGATGAAAACTCACCTGAAAGGCACTTGCTGCAGTACTTACTCAGTGACATGGGTTCCTGAGCAAGTCCCAGCAAACACTAGTGCATGGAGCAAAGGGAAGTCACTCTTCTGCTGGCTTACTCTGATCAAAAAGGATCAAAAGTGGGGTGATCTGAATTGATTCTTGACCATGGCTTTTCTGGTTAGCGCTCTACAATGCCCACTACAGCACTGTCAAGACTTGAGGATGTGAGGGCATAAAGCGGATTTCAAGACTGAAAAGCAAAATAAATTACTTGGCTTGGGCAGTTGGAAAAGGACACTTCTTTTCTCAGCTGTCTAGCAAGCCATGAGCAGAGTTCAGTCCAGTGAGAACAAAAATAGCCCAATAAAACCTACTGGCTGCAGCAGTACAGATGGCTTGTACCATCTCCTCAGCCATTTACTTTTAGAAGCTGAAAAATGGCAGCACTGACATTTTAGGTGAACATTGCACTGCAGGTGATCATCGTAGTGAGAAGTGTTAACTCAGGCACTCATCTTGCATCCATTCTCTCAGTGTTTTAACACCTCACTCTCCTGCCTCCTTCTCGCCCCAAAAGACCTTAAACCAAGCCAGGGCTTCAGCACCCAAGGCAGGAGCACTAACTGCAGGGATTCATTTCAAAATCTTACAGTACATTGTTCCTGCCCTCAGAAACAGTTGCTAATTATCACTTTCACAAATATTTACTGCTATCTGATTCTTGAATAGAATATATTATGAAAATCTCCATATGCCCAGGCACAGCTTGACTTAGCGGGCGAAAGACAACGACTCTATTTTGGATTCACACTGCTGAGAGAAGAACACTTACTGTATTGAATTCATACCTCATTTAAAATTGCCTTTACAGATAATAAATCCAAATGTTCCTTTGATAATTATTCTGTACTAAAATTAATGCCAAATAATGTGCAAGCAAGCAGGCAGGCCTTTATGGGTATGATTACAGCATTTACTTCTCTTTGGGAACTGCAGGAACTGTCTACATAAATAATACCATGCCATTATCCTTAAAGCAGCACATTTGTTTTACAATGAGCCCTTGCCGGGGGAACTTTTCACATATATACTATTGAAGCTTTCTGTGCACCTTCATCATCTATCATATCCTTTAAGGAAAGATCCTTTAGAAGAGAACTCTTTCCCCCCCCCCCCCACTACTGCTTGACATAAAACCATAAAGGTTGCTAGGAATATTGGAAACCCTCCCTCTCTTCTAAAAGACAATTTATCTTCTTTATTCATTCTGCTTGAATGCCTTTGTAGTGAAAGAAACTTTTACTGTGCTTTGCCTGAATTTCACATAAGTGCATATGTTATAAGTGCATGGTGAACTGCCAGAGTTTCAATGTCTCTCCCAGCCTGATGTGTCTTCCTCCTTCCCTGCTGTGCTGCAGCCCCTTCCTTAATTGAATCCAAGCTTTTAGGCACTTGCACTTGCATGGAGAAGTGCCACCTGCCTGGGGCACTGCCTGTTGTGCACTTGCCTCCTGAACTTTGTGTGAAATCTAACAGTTGAGACAATTCCTGTGCCCAGTGAACACAGCTGACAAATTGTAACCTCAGCCCGTTTGTTGCTGTCAGTGAATTCTAAGTCAACAGCCATATTTTGTGCTGAAGTCAAATAAGCACTAGGAATTGTGAGATAACAGCTTAATTACAAGCTGGAGGGACCTATGCAGCACTGAGTCCGTGAAATTACTGAGCTGCTCCTAACACTGGCATCACAGAACCAAAAATACATGGATGAGGAAAAATGGCAGTTTTGTTGCAGACTGCTACTGAGCAGCCATTACACTCTAATCAGAACCTTTAAAAGGAAAAGCAGGAGTAACTCAATTCAGAGGCCTTTTACTGTCAATTACACCAGACCTTTTCTTATTCATTTTGCTGAGCAGCTCCTGAGTGATTCTGATGGAGTGAAATCACAAGTACTGCTCGCCAATGCAGCTGCAGCTCTCCCAGTCTCACCACATGGACACTTCTTGCAAGTCAAAATGGGATCTGATAAATTATGAAACAGGGACTCCAAAATTCAGATTGCATTATGAGTGGATTTATATGCTTGGGTCCTTCCTTCCCTAGAGAGACAAGCTGGAAATTGAGGTTGGATGATATACATTGAGTGTATTTTGTCTTCCAGGGTTCCTCAGCAGGTGAGGTGTCACTGCCTTCCTCTGATAGGTTCCTGTGCACTGTTTTCTAAATTACCAGGCTCTTCTCTGCTCTGCAAGGGCAAAAGAAGATTCAAAACCTAGGAAAACTCATCATGGACAAGGGCTTTCCAGCCTGGCCTTGCTTCTGGCTCCCTCCTGCTTCAGGCAGTGTTGGGCCTGTTGATAACTCCATTCCATAAGGGAGGAGAGTTGAGGCTTTGATCGGGGGAGGAATACCAACAACACTGTGAGCACTGAGCAGGATGGATAAGCCTCTTTCCCCTTGGAGTGCCCAGCCTCAAAGCTAATAAGGCCACTCTGCAGTAGATGCTGAGAACAGCTTTTTTCTCAGCTTTAAAACTTTTTTCAAGAACTTTGTTGATTGCTTCTCACTCCTAATTTTGCTTCACAACATATACTTGGGTTCCTGGATTTTAGAACTCTTGTAAATGGGACTCTTCCTTTTTCTTGAAAGGTTGATTTAAGTAGCCATCTCTCTGCCCTGGTTTTAACATGTGTTCCCTGAACACCTTTTCATATCCAGTAGCGTGCTCATCCTGTAACAAAGGCAAGGGACAAGGCAACACATGCCCCTGAGACATACCATAGGATCTTTATTGATAGCTGGAAATTTTCTGACTCCTGAGGGTGGCAAATGATTTCATAAGCATTTCCAGGGGCACTTGTTGGGCTGGTGATACCATTAGTAGTTGGTGTCTAAACCTTTCTTGTCTCAGTTTCAGTAAACTTAAATTGCACCAATCACCTTTGGTAAGTGTGCAGAGACTGTGAGTGACTGTACTGGGACTGGCAGCTCAGACTGGAGGCAGGGCAGGAGGATTCCCTGGGAAAGCTGGAGTGGTGAAAGGGAGCAAAAGAAGTTTAGAATTCCCTGAAAGGAGGGTGTGGCCAGGTGAGTATCAGACTCTTCTTCCAGGGTACAAGTGATAGGAAAAGAGGACACAGTCTTAGGCTGCACCAGGGAGAATTATGCTGGACGTCAGGAAGAATTTCTTTAAAGAAAGGGTGATTAGATCCTGGAATGTGCTGCCCAGGGAGGTGGTGGAGTCACTGTGGCTGGGGGGATTTGAGGGAAGACTGGATGTGGCACTCAGTGCCAAGGTTTGGTTGACGTGGAGGTGGGACTTGCTGACCTCAGGGCTCTTTTCCCACCCCGTTGATTCTGTGATTCTGTGAGGTTGCACCCCCCCTGGCACTTTTGCACTGCAGGAGCTGCTGCTGGATCAGGGCACACTGCAAATTCCTTGTCCCCACCTCTGCTACCCTGAGCTGAGCCAGGGTCTGTGCTTGCCACGGAGGAAGCGAGCCCAGGCTGCACTCTGGGTGGGAACAGCAGAGTGCAGCAGCAGCTGGGTGCTGTGCCAAAGCAGGCAACGAATGGCAGGTGCCTCCCTCTGTGCCAGCACCACGGCTGGAAACAAACCAAACCCCCAGAGACGTGAGAGACATGGCTATGGGAACCAAAACTGGACCTGAAGAGGTTTTTTGAAGTTCTTATACAAGCAACAAAACGGAAGGGTCATCTCTCCTCAGAATTAGAAATCTGGAGAATTGCCGTAGTTTAGACAAAGTAAAAAAGAGCTGCCAGAATGAGAAGGTAAAATACAGCTCTTGGTGCTGTGACAGAAAATAGGAGACTGGAAATCCAAGGGGAAATAGTTTATTCTATGTTGAGATGTCTGAAGGAAAGGGACAACAACTGCACAGACCCAGTCCAATTAGGAAAAAAGATTTAATTTAATTACTTTCCACAGATCTTGGTCTCTGAGAACCAGTCAAATGCAGAGCTAGAAAAGATAAAGGGCTGCCATAGGGGTGAATATTTTCAGCAGAACTCATCTGAAGGAAGTTAAGCTGAACAACACAAGAAAGATATGCAGAAGAAGATATATTTCTCCTTCAAGTTTACTTACTCTTAAGTGAAGTATTTGCCAACTTTTTTCAATTAGTTTTCTCAGCTGAAAGAACTCTGGAACTGTGAAACCTTGCAAAGACACATGATTAAATTGACTTCGACAGGTGAGGTTCAGAGCTCACTAAAAGGTTATACAATTTAAACTGACAGGTATCACAGAGGACAACCTGACTAGCCCAATATATTTCCCCTGCTAGAAAAGCCAAGGACTTTTAGGCAACAGATTATCATGGATGCTGCTACCAAAAGTTATTTAGCCTAGAGAGTAAGTGAAAGTTCTAGGTATGGAGACAGAGCTGGCTGCTGAGCCTGCCACTGCCTGTGCAATGGGAAATCATTCCATATTTTCTGCCCTGCTGTTCCCAGGCCCTTGCAGACACTCCAGTGCCAGGAACACTGTATGCCTGCCACACTGATTCTGGATGCAGTGCAGTTAGCTCAGTGAGAGTTAGAGGACAGCCCAGTCTGGCCCTGCTTCTCTCACCAGTGGTCATACCCTGATAATGAGAACAATCTCATCAGCCAGTGCATTCCCTCCTACATGGAAGGTGACTAATTTGAAAGATTTTCTATCTCTTGCTGAGGCTGAACTTCAGTAACTGCACAAAGACACATCATCAGGACACTTGAAGATATTTTCAACAATTTTAGGTTGTTTTACTAGTCCTGCTTTAACAGTGATGTACAACCCCAGTTAGGCAGAAAATTTAGTGTTCAGTGAGGATTTGGGAAATAGAACCAAAACCATCCAAGGTTTATTTAAAACCCCATATATAGTAACATACCATCTGTTGTAAAGATGGAGAGGCCTTCCTTAATTTTCTCCCAGGACAGGGACACAGCTGTAACCCTGGCAAAAGGACCAAGGCAAGAGCTATGCAGCTTTACACAGCCAGGATTCCATGGTGGAACAACAGCCCAACAGCTTCCAACTAAGTGAGCTTCAACACCTCCCAGAGGTGGCCACAAAATGGAAATAATTGGTGTGAAATATTCACGGACCTGCATAGCACATTTCTCCTTATCTCAGTGTGATTGAAGCAACTGCAGGAATTGGTGAATGGTGGACCTGGATAACTGAGAGCTGCTTCACAGTCCCTCAGTTTCTGTATTTTGTGGACCAAATAACCAGGTGGATCACATAGGGCTGCTTTCCTCGGTTATTTTCATTAGGTGTTTTTATTTATACACTTAGCTGCTCTGGACTCTGAGTGGCAGACAAAGTGTTCTCTCAGAGATGAGTCAGGCTGCTCTCCTTGTAGCGCTAAATTACAGAGGGATTTTCTCTGCACACTGATTCCAGCAATATGAAAGGTCAGTACACACGTATCCCCGGCTTCGAATGGGAGATGAGGAAATGCTTAAGCTTTTATCTTGTTTCCCAGTGCTTTGGGTTAAGCCTTACAAGTTTGCTGAAAGCTTTAGTGGCTTATATCTGCTGAATGATAGTGTTAAATCATGGCTGTAGTGGTGTCCTGCACAACACTGTTCGTGGCCAACCCACCACCATTGCTGCTTTCTGTAAGAGCAGCATGGGGAGGTAATAGGATTGGGAAGAGGGGCCCTATCATCTCTGCCTCCACTGGGGGAAACAGGAGCAACCATCCATGCAGGCTTAGCCTGCTAAGGAGCTTAGGCCACTCTTGGAGGAGAGACATGGCAGACTGCTTGGAGAGCTAACAGGGACAGAGGGGAAAGGGGAGAAAACTGAAAAAAAAATATGAAACTCTGCCAGGGAGAACAAACAAACACAGAAACAATTTCAATGGCTAAGCAGTGTGATGGGAGAGTGCACTGGAACACACCACTGGAATTTGAAATAAATATGGCCAAAGAGTGTCAGTTCAGCAGTGAGGGGATGGGGGAGGGTGAAGAGCACCTTGTGGAGACCTTCAGTGTGTTTGTGCTCGTTTGCTGCAGAGATACAGGATGGTCTCACTGCTCAGGCCAGCATTTAGAAGTCAGAGCATTCTATCTTAGAGGTAGCAGAGGGTATCCCTCAGCCCTGTGCAGGCTGGCAAGGTCAAAGCCAACCTAGAGGAATAATTTTTCTCCTTTGAATGTCACAAAGCCAAAACCTGGCTGTTCACTCTGCCCTCAAACTCTAGAGCTGCTGCGTTCGTGGTTTGCTTCTGCACTACTCCTTCAGGTCATGATTGCCACCAGATTTTGTGAAGCACAGGTTTAAAACAAACTAAAAGCTTTCCACAATTTTTAGGAAGAAGTGAAGCAGAAGAATCCTTTCTTTCCTGATTGCAACATGCCTGGCATTCCCCACAGATCCTGCTCACCCTCAGAGGCCTTGCATTTCTATTATTAGCATCACTGGCTTTTGCATTCTATCTTTACATTTCAGTTCTGGGTTGTACCATGGGACTACTCAAAATTTCTGCTTCCTTTCCATTTCATAAATAAACATGCATGGGAGCAAAATCCCCAAGCACTCCTTATATGCATAAAACTGACTCACCAACAAATAGCAATTTTGCTATGAAAACTGATATTTAGCTTTTTCTGTTGCTGCCTCTGCAAATGGAGAGCAGTGACTTTTATTTTTTTGTGTGTGTTATTTCTCAATAACACCATTTTCCCGGTATAGCTTTCAGTAGCTTACTAAAAACTGGCAAAACCTCCAAGATTTTTGTTTTATGGTAATAACACAAGTGATTACACTTTCGAAAGACAAACAAGGGCTGAGAAATTCTCTCCTTGTCTGAAACGAGGTTTTGCTTGTAAGCCTTCCTTCATCCCCAGCTCCAGGACAAGAAGCAAAGTTGATGAGTTCCAAACACCTCTGTTCTGACCAGTCAGTGCCAGCACAGTTCCTTTGACTCGTGCTAAACTGCTCCTCTTTTGGGGAACATAAAGGAAAGGAGGACGAGCTCCCTTTCAGTCCATGTGATGGACAAAGCTGCTCTCCCTGTGCCCAGCTGGCAGGGCTGTGCTCCTGTGCTGACTGGGGAAATAACCAGATCCTGCCACTGCTCCCCTGCTACAAAACCCCACCCACTACAGTCCTGTTCAAAATACTGCAAGAGGAGCTCTAGGGAACACCAACCTGAACCTGTTTCCTAACACGTGGTGTGAGCTCAGGGGCACAGCTGTGACCCTGGCATCTTCCCTGCACTGATCCAGGCTGCCCAGCCACACAGGGCACTGCAGGGACAGTGGAGATTCTTCTGCTCCTGGAGCAGTGAGAGCCTCCTGGCACAACCACAGAGCATTTAACACAATTCCCTCCCTCTCTCGTTCTGCAGAAGGAGCAATGAAATCTGCAGCGTAATGTATTCAGCAAAGTTTAAATGATAAATGCTGATGGCATTTCTACTCACTGTTAATATTAGAAAGCTGGGGAAGACTCCCTCTCCTGAGGTGAACCACTGCAAATCAGGAATATTTTAAATCAAAAGAGACGCAGGGGCCAACTTGCAGTGAGCTCTAAATTACACGGAATTGACACGTGCTGAATTTAGGGATCCTGTTTAGCCCAGCTCTGCCTGCAAGGTGAGGTGTTCAATGCCATGCTGCACTTTGATTGTAGCTGAATTCCTTTCTGGCAGGATCTGACAATCCTGGCCTTTCCCCATTTTCTGTATGGAGCTATTTCAAACCTTCTACATAACAGAGCTCGCACTTGTCCTTTTAGCAACAGAATCACTACAATTTTTGAGAAAAAGAAAAATGTAATTTTTTGTTTACTTCTTTTTAATGATCAAAGTCAACATTCATTTTTGTATGGAAGTGTGTGTGTGAATACTAAAATATTTGCTTTGCTTGAAATCTACCTGTGTATGTAATATTTATAGAAACCATGTTTTTATCAGAAACAAGTAATTAGAAAACATTTCAAAGACACTGCTGGAATATACCATGAAGACTTTCTTACTGCAGCTGTGGTTGAGAAGGAATTCTGGTCTTAGGAACTCCAGGAAACCAGAGGAATTCCACAGCTCTCTGGGATATCTGATTCAGACAGTGGCAACTAAAGCAGAAGCCAAACTACTCCCTCTAAATAGCCAAAGGGCTGAGAGAGTGGGAGCTGCAGCAGTGGAGAAGTGGGGAAGGGAATCTGAGCATTGCCATTTGACAAGTGAATTTCAGAACCTCTAGAAACAGCAGAGGTGACAGTGCTGACATTTTGCATATCTGTGGAAAGCACAGAAATTTCTGCAGAGAGCCCTGAGAAGGTGAGGAAGAGTGGAATCCCAAGGTGTCATTTTGCCTTATGTCCACGAGTCCTTGGAGCACTCATCAGGTTTAGTTTTAATGCAATAAGAAAGGAGGCAGCTCCTTTTAGGGCTCACTGTCAACACTGAGGAGCAGCTGCCTGCCAAGGGCTTTCCCAGGAACTCACTCAGAGGGGTGCACAGGGAGGCCTGGAGGTGCTGAGCCCCTGGGGCCTGGACACAATCAAACATTTAGAGATGTTTCATTTTGGTCCAGGCTCTGCAGTGGGACCTTCACCCCTCTCTCAAGCTGTACTTAGTTTCACGAAGGTGAATAATTAAATAGAAATGCTTCAATACAACTCTGAAAGGAGCACATTGAATAGGAGGCTGGCTGTAGCAATTTAATGAGAAGATGAGGGCAAGGTGGTATTAGAAATCCAATCCTTCCCAGGGCCAAAGAGTGTTTTTGGAAGATGCAGGGAGCTGTGCCTGGGATGGGCTGCCTGGAGTTTTGCTGCATGTTTCACTCAGAACGTGGCTGAGGTTGCTCTAAGGGGATACAGAAGTCACCAAAGCAACAAAGCATTTGTCATTCCTCCAAAAGTTACTGAATTGCTGAGCAAGCTGCCCAAGCTAACACAATTCGGTCAAGGAAAGCAGACTGGAAGCCTTTAACATGATTTGCTGCATTCACCTTTAGGTAATTGGTGAGCAAATATTCACCATAAAACCTTTGGACCCAGTCCTTCACTCACATGGAAAGAAAGGGGCTGTGAAACTGTCACAGTTTGGAGGTTCCAAGAACAAACTTCTATCCAAAAGAAGTGAGCTTAAAGAGAGGAGTTGTCACAAACTCTAAATCCAAGCATCCTTCGTGTCACAGACCCTCCCATCCCAACCCAAATGCTCATGGCCAGTGAGTGCTCCACCAGCAGCCCAGCTCACACAGGCCTTCTTTGGCCAGAGGCACCAGGCTGAACTTAAAAATACATCACTGACCTGGTCAAACTGTTTCGTCTAAGGAAATAACATTCCCTCAGAGTTGAGCCATTAATCCAGTTAAGTGTAATTAAAGCATTTGCACAAGTCTGAACTAATTTCTCTGTTTACAGAACAGATTGGATAAATATCCCTGTGAGAGGCAGAAAATTCATTACAGCAACAGCTTAGGTCCCTGTATTTCTAAGCTGTCCTGATATGAGGAAATTACTTTGGTACCCTAACAAATATATCATTTCAGTAAGCTCTTAATGTAAAAGCACTGTGGAAATAATGTCAACAACCTTGTGATGACTAATAAATAGACTGATGTACATCCAGCTGCACATAATAAACCTTTAGAGAGCCTAATGTCATCATAAGCCCAAGGAAAAGGTAACACAAGATTACAACTGAGGTTTTATATATAGGCACAACACTTCACTCATATTAATATTTCTTTTTCTCCTTATTCTCCCCAGATTGCTGCCCTTGCTGGCTCCACAGGCAGCCCTCTGAGCTGCTGCCTCATGGCACTCCCAGCTCTTTCTGGCTGCTTCTCAGCTTTGAACTTTCTCAGCAGCAAATCCTGGAGCTGCTGCATTACAGGACAAAGCTTTTTACTTGCACTTTAGACAGAATTTTGATATTCTTGGTGCTGTGTGAGGACTGAAATTCCCAGGGCTCCACTCAGCCAGCAGGGACAGGGGAGAGGTGGACTGGGCTGGTGTTGGAGGGCAGGTGTTTGCCCAGTGAGAGTTGCAGTGCCACACACACCTCACAGCAGGCACTGAAGGACTGTGGAGCAGGAGGGACAGTCCCTTCAGCCTCCTCCTTTGAGACAATGACACAAAACCTCAGCTGTGCCATTTTGATTCTCTTACAGGTACAGCAGAGTTAGGTGCATTGTCCCCCAGCTGAGCTGTGTTAGTGTGTTAGAAAACCCCTAAACTGCTGTGTGCCACAGAACCATGTGATGTGAGTTGTAAGGAGATGCAGCCATGTGGTGTGACTTTAAGTCCAGGTGGTACTAAAAGTGGAAGAACATATCTCAGTACCAATCTCCTGAGCATCCAAAAGTGCATGGTTGAATTCTGCACAGCTGCAGATTAGGGAATTAGAAAGGATACTGGCTGTCAGTTCACATTTTTTAAATGACTGATATTTTTTCCTGTACACATCTGCTTATAAATGGGTTTCACTATGACACAGACTTTTGGAATGGAGAATGTTAGCAATTTCTCTTTCCTTTCCAAATTTCTATTGAGCATTAACAAATTTGTACATTCCAATCTCTCAGAAAACCCCCCCCACTATTTGGGCAACAGTTTTTCCTCTCCTTTTTTTAAAAGATCTGAAACAAATATACTATTGCTGATCAGAAGCATTTAACATTTAACTTGTATTCTTCATCTTTAGTCTCCAGGGTGTTAAGGTATATGGTAAACAAGAACACATATAGCTCTACCTACCACTCCACACACTTCTGTTTTCCTTTCTATTTCCACAGCTTCAGGTCTTGTCCTGGACACTCCCACCCATGGGAGGTTGTGGGAAGGGAGACTCCCTCCCAAAGCAAGAGGCCATCCTGCTGTGTGGCTGCTTCCTGAGATCCTCCTGCTCTCCCTGACAAGGGATGGGATGGTGAAAGCCCAGCCAGCACCTGCTGGTGTTTTCAGGTTTGTATTTTGATGTCCTGTTTCTTGCCCAGTTGCACTGCTTGAGATGTGAGCTGGCAGCTGAACACCTTGTTAGGAGATTCTGTCTTGGAGGAGAATGATTTTGTAGTCTCACAGCAGCCAGATTAAGCTGCTGCTAAAGCACCCTTGCAATTCCAAAATCACTGTCTCTTTAGTTTGCATACAGTAAAGGCATCAGCAAAACACAGCACAGGCAGAGGCAGCCAGCCCAGGGAATAGCATGGCAGCCCTTGAAGTCCTTGAAGTGGTAATTGCACAACCTCTTTATTTATCCATTTGGGTCCATATATCAGTTCTCCACAGGAATCCTGGAGAATTTTAAGTGGCTTTTGTTAATACAGTGAAGAGATAGGCTGATTACCTTGTGCTCATTAGAAGTGTACAAGGCTACCAGAGATAATTGGAGAGCTCTGTGAAATATTTGCCTTTCTCAGGTTGCAAATATTGTAGAACCTCATTAGTTTACCCTGCTATTGCCCATTGACTCATTAACCAGGGGCTTGCAGCCTGAAAGGACAGTGGATGAATTCCTAATAAAACAGGAAAATAGTGCTCCTATTTCTGCAGTTTTCCTGAACTACACAAACTTTCTGGTACAGTTTTGTCTGTACACTGTAAGTGAGGAAACCAATGTAAAAGAGGATTTCAGCTTGATGACATATCAACAGTGCTAATAAAAGGGCTCTGCAAATGTGAAGAAGAAAAGCAAAACTTCTTTGTTTTGTATTTCGGGCAGGAGAGCAGTGAAACTAATTTAGTGGGAAATAGTTTTGTGTCAATGCTCGTCCATGAGCTGCACTGACACATTCACACAGGTTCAGGTATGCAAAAGGACCAATGTATTCACATTCCCATCACGGTGGAGCCAAAGGCATCCTGGGCATGACTGCAAGGAGGACAGGGACAGTGCAGCTGCACCACCCCAACAGAACACCCTGCTCTGTGTCCTTGAGTGAGACTGGACAGCCAGGCTGGCTCTGGACAGAGAGGAATTGCCACCCTCTGTGGACACAAACACAGCTCTGCCTGACACAGAGCTGTGATCCTTCTTCCCCAGAGAACTCTTTCACCTCTTCATGGTCTGCTGCTGAACAGCACTGAAGCACCAAAGGAGCCTGTGTAGAGCAGCCTTCCTCTGTGGGCTTCTGACAGACACCCTCCAACTTACACCAGCTCACCTGAAACACTGGAAGCAAAACACCTGCACCAGCTTCCAGTGCCACTGACTGGCCCTGAATCCCCTGCACCAGCTTCCAGTGCCACTGACTGGCCCTGAATCCCCTGCACCAGGTTCCAGTGCCACTGACTGGCCCTGAATCCCCTGCACCAGGTTCCAGTGCCACTGACTGCTTCTGAATCCCCTGCACCTGGTTCCTGTGCCATTAATTTGTTTGGAATCACAGCAGGTATTTGAATACAAACTCTAATCTTGATTAATCTCAAACTATTGATAGGGAAAGGAGGGAGGAGCTCTCAGCTGTACTGAATGTCTTTCTAATTCGCCTGTGGCAACTGTGTTATAACAGAAAATTTTACAAGGAACCCTCCAGAAATGCTAGTACCATTTTGAAAAACCCTGTAGTTTCATGGCACAATTTAGTTCTAAATGATTATATAATTACATTTGTGAACGTAATCCTGTGGGGTATTATTCTAATTATAGACCACAATCCTTCTTAGCAGCTTTCAGAGAAATAATTTGCGTAATGAAATGAAGGTTTCCAGCTGCAGCAAACAAACCAATCTCAGACCAATTTTGTAAATGACAGGCTACCCTTAATGGTGTGATCCAGCTTGGATCAATCCAAAAATGGACTCCATATTTGCCTGGATTTTGAGGGATTCCTTATTCCAGAGCAGAAAATGGCTGAGGGCAGCATGCTACCTGCAGAACCCACAGATCCTATCTAAGATGATAAATAATGCAACAAAAAAAAGTTAGAACTGAAGCCCCAGCTATTCCATCCAAGTGTGAAGTAGCAGCACTCCCAAGTGCTGTTGTACACAGAGGCTGAAGACAAGGGACTCCTGGCCCTGTGGAAGTGTTTGCTCTGATGGTACAAAAGGAAGTTTTGCTCAAATAAGCTTTTCTCTATAAACCCCAAACTGCATTGCAGAGCGAGGAATGTATTTGAAAAGGAAACACACAGAAACTCCAAATAGGTTTTCAACCTTGATCTGTCTAAACTGGAATCTTTCCAGATACTAAATGTCTCTGTAGACACTCCAATGCCACAGATTAGTGCTTCATGGCACTGTTATCTGAGCCCTGGGATAAAATCTGTTCCCTGGCCCAAAACTACCATCAGTCCTTTGTTGACACAAAGAGCACCTACAAACCAGCACTTTATTGTGAAGCTTCCTGAGGTTGTGTCCAGCTTCCTTCCTACTGCTTTTCATATAACATCTTTATACAAAGCCTCACCCAAGGTAACAAGGCAGATTATGCCAATGCAGAGGTATTGGAGCATCCTGTGAGAACAGAGGTTTCCAGAAGCTCGAAATGAAAGGCACACACCAAATAAGTAAATCTACCTTTCTGCAAGAGGAGGATGTTGGTCTTTGACCAGGAGTGCACTGAGAACAGAGTTGGGCTGCAGTTGCTCCCCAGACTTGTGCCTTCCTATAGCACTATAAATACTGCAGCTGGGCAGATAATGGGTGTATCCCTGCAGCAGTTTACACTGAGAAAAGATGAGCAGGGAATACTCAGAGGAATAGAGAAAACAGAGGCTGAACCCATTCAGTTTGACCTGGCTGAAGCTTTCACATTAAT
Source organism: Cettia cetti (assembly GCA_013401135.1). Taxonomy (NCBI): domain Eukaryota; kingdom Metazoa; phylum Chordata; class Aves; order Passeriformes; family Sylviidae; genus Cettia; species Cettia cetti. Next base: position 2,920 of record VZUI01055595.1, on the reverse strand, counting down.
GCACTACGGGACATTGCATAAATTTTCTGTTCTTACCATGTTACTTGATCCTGAGGCTTTTTTATTCTGACTTCCTTAAGCAACCAGTCAGTAGACTATCAATTTTTTTTGGCTCAACATTGTAATAAATGTCGATTATTTGTGTTATCATTACTTATAACTAGTGTATTTTGATCTATTATACAATCAGAATCCTCACAGTAGAGCCAACACACGGGATGGCTGTGCCTGTGCAGTGCAAGACAAAGACACATGACACTAGAGCATCTGCAAATGACTAGCACTTGCTGTATCTTTAGTCAAGAGTGCCTGCTAGGCCAGGGCAAGAAAACAGATATGCCTATTTTATGTAGCTCTTCTTTTACAATAATAGTGTTTGTAGAATTGGTAGTCAGCTTGAATTGTGTTCTGTACACTACATTATAAATGCAAATTAATTCCTATTAATCTTTATAATGTTAAGCTCCTGCTAAAAATGTTCATTTAAGAAGTGCCTTTGTTCTTCTGTCTCCCTGATTTCAATTCCCTTCAGTCTCTTCACCCTGTGTATTAAAGCACTTTATTAATTTTGTCACGTTAATCTGATCACTGCTAAACACACCACCATTCCTAAAGACCTGGAACATGAGGCTAAGCCACAGTGACACGCAAACAAAAAGGCCAACGTGCAACAGGCACAGCAGCTCTGGTGGTGCCTGCTCCTCCCAGGAGGTGACAATCCCTGCCCTACTTGTGGCCCAGCCACACACCTGGGCAGGGCAGGTGAGGCAGGACACACAATTAAAACCTCATTAAAATAACAGGGGGGGTTAAGTGTGCCATCAGAAAGGAGGGGATCAAAACCTGACCACAGCAAACCCACCAAATTCTGTGTCATCCTGCATTTTAGGGAACGGAAGGCCTGGAGCAGAGAGGATTATCTCTGAATGGCGATTACCCAGGTCTATGGAACTGGCATTAATTCTGAAATTATGGGATGAAAATACAGAAGTTACTTCCAAATAGAACTGTCTCTCCCATTACAAGATGGACATGTTAAGAAACTGAGGTTTTATGCCAGGACAGATCTGTAAAGAAAGCAGGAATTCATGAAAATTTATAAATCCTATGTACTTAAAGAGCAAATTTCTGTTTAAAGATTAACTTCCATTCCCAAAAATGCTTGTCCAGAAAAATGTTGTTTATTTAAACATACCAATACTTTGCTAGAAATGTATTTTCCTTTTCCATTTATACTTACTAAATTCTTGCAAGATTTTAGTAGATAATTTGATGTTCAGGGGATACTGAAATAGGGGTGTATACTATATAACTTGCCCAGAGCTCCAGGCAGAAGCAACAGGAGGCACAAACAGATTTTTCTGACCGAGCATATTTTATCTCATCATGTGATTGCTGATTAAACTATTCCTAACAGGTAGGTTACGATTGAAATCATAGACTCTTAAAAAAAACCCCCAAAACAAAACAACCTCCCAACTATTTTCCTTGAATAACTGTGCAGTCTGAAACCAGGATTTCAAAACTTGCTCCATAAACAATCCACAGCCTGTCAGCTTTTTGCTAACTTGTAGTATTTGTTAACTATTTCTGAAGGCAGGGTAGATTAGGAAATTGTGAGCCAGTTCACAAATATTTCATTTATCCCAAAGAAAATAAAATTTACAAAAATGACTACTATAGTGTGCAAATTAGCTATTCTTTGACAAAATTATTTTCTCCTTACTAACAGAATTATTATCTTGAATACTTCCAGTTCATTAAATGCCAGTAACATAATTGGGAACTGTCTGATATGAGGAGGAAATACGTGCTTGCAGTAAGCAAAAATATTTATTTAATTTATTTTTTCAATTCATTTGAATAACGAAGAAGGGAAAGCAAAGGAAATAAAATAACATGATCCAATGACAGTGGTGTTCAGCAAGACTAAACAGGACATAAACTAAAAAATAAACTGCAGTAGTCACATCTGCATACTCAATATGAAAAAATATACCTATGTTTAGAATGGATTTTCAAAGCCTGAGACAGAAAAATTCATGATCTGTGATTAATCACAGAGGGAAAAAAACCCAGTCCCATATAAATTGCTTCTCTGAAACCTGGATTTATTGAACATGTAGTTCACCTATACAGTCTATACATAGTTTTGAGACATAATCTAGATACCTGATGCTGCTGAAATACAAGAAGAATAAAAAAGACAGCAAGTGGTAAGAATTCCTTTTCCTATCTCTGGAAAAAAAAGCATTTGTAATTATGATATTTTCAAGTTCAGCTCAATTCAGGATTTAAATTCCTTATACAGTTTTATGCACAAAGCCAATATGACTTAGAAAGTATGACTGCATCACAAATTCTGCTTTCTGTGAGAGCTTTGTTAAACTCATTTAGAAAGCGTGCATTTTGTAAACTTTTATTCTTTGTTCAAAAAGCTTTCAATCACGGAACATTTGTGATAGAGAGCAAATTTGGTTTGGATGAATGGTTAAAGGCTTTGGCCACAGTCCCTGGTCCTGTTGACCACCCAGCAGAGCGTGGTTATGGCAGACTGAAAGGTCTCCCATCATTATTTATTCTTGTCTTCACCAGTGGGCTAACCAGGCAGAATTGCTCAGACACACTGATTGCTTCGCACAGTGCTTGGCAGAAGTTTAATTCTCTGGTTTAGAAAAAGTTCCTGATGTGTATGATGAGTGCAGGCGTCACACATGACCGTAAAGTTTGGGCCCAGAGCTGATGCAGGAATGGCACACACGGGACTGGCACTGCCCCTTTGGGCTGCTCAGGATACAGGACAGCAAAGGGAAGCCTTTTGGGACTGATGCCTTAGAAAGTCAACCTGGAACAGAGACTGGACAGAGCCAGAGAATGAAGTAGGTCTTTATTGAAAAGCCTCCAGGATCTACCCTGGGCA
>VZUI01055594.1:0-77436 GCA_013401135.1 Cettia cetti | reverse complement strand
TATAGATATAGATATAGATATAGATATAGATATAGATATAGATATAGATATAGATATAGATATAGATAGATATAGATGTAGATGTAATTTTTTTTTTTTTTTTTGGAGTTAGAATTCTGTTTTCACTTAAAATTATGAGTGTTTTGGAACCTTCCTTAACTAGGATTCCTATCCAGGAAAACAGAGGAACAAACTACTCAGTGCTTGCACACCCATTCCCCCTGTTCAAACGACTTCAGAACCTTTCCTATATTTCAATAACAGATTTTGCTAAAACACTGCCCTGTGAATATGTCATCAGGAAATATTTTACAGGGAAGACATGCCTTACAGTGATGCATAAATTCCCTGTGATGACCAGAGCCTCTTGTGCCTCACAGGAAAAGCTCCAACCCATAGCTGTCATGATCTTTTTTCTCTTAATTTTTAACTTTAACTGAAAGCTCTCATATTAGTGTCTGCCACATGGACTTGTTTAGCAAGTCCCTGCGCTTTTTTAGAAAAATATCTGCTAGTATTTTTAAGAATTTTCTTTGCATGTTTGAACTTTAAAAAACAAGGACTGTAAAGGTAGGAAATCCTCATTATTTCAGTAGTGTTTACCTCTGGAAAGGGAAACCCACATTTTTCCTTTAATGGATTTCATCTATTACTGGTAGCTAATATATTTTCTGAATGTTCTTTAGTTTTTTAATATAACATGTATTTTTGCTTTATACATTGGAATCCTGCCTCATCCTTATGTGACACATCTAATAAAATGTTTTTGTCACTGCTTACTTTTTTTTTCTTTCAGAATTGGTTCTCTTCCCTTGGATATACATTCTCCAGTGGAAGTGTGAAAGTAATGCATAGTTCTTCCACTGCATCTGTCTTTTGCCAGTTTGGAGACCTAGACATCTAATTTTCAACTTGATTTATAATCTGTGTAGCTGGTAGTGAATTTATGGGCATTACTTGCTTTTAGACAATGTATTCCTGGATTCATCTTGCAAAATTCACATTTTCAGAAATTGTGCCCTTTTTTCCCAAATCCTTCATATTGCAAAGTAAGTTAACACTTCCTACCCAAAGCAAGATCTTTAGGGAGAATTCATCTTGTGCTCTCAGAGAAAGTACAAGGGATCAATACTTTGATATGTTGTTTACTTTTTTATGTTTCTACACTTTTCCTCTCTATTTTTATGCCTGAGAAAAGACCTTACATAAGGAAGATCTCTGACTTATTTTTTCCACAAGTCTACTATTAGTACTAATTTTTTTGCCCTTGAAATTAGCTTTTAATTTTTTTTTTCTGGGATGAAGCCAAGATTTTGTTTGCTTTCCTGATTTATGACCTCATTTTTTACACAAATTTGTTAATGAAATGCTGTGCTTAATGCTGTCCATTTGGAATCCTTTCTTTGGGGTATGAGGAGACTAGAGTTGATGTTTTCCTCTCTCCAATGCTGGAATATTTGACATAAATATGTCAGTAGATTAGTGGATATTTCACTATCAGTTTAAGAAGAGTATCTCTCATCTATTTTTTCTTTTCCTTTTCCTTTTTCCCCCAGAAATAGCAAGTTATTCCTTCCAAAACTTCAGAACACAAATCAGCCAAACAAGATTTTCTTTCAATATAAATTTTCTAGATAAATCCAGTAGAACTGGAGCAAATTAAGGAATTTGCTAATTAGCCGTTAATGAGTGATAAATGTTTTCTGCCAGCATATATATCCTTGGCTTTGATAGTTTAGGGAGCTCATTGGAACAAGTTGTTCAAACTAAACTATGTCACTGGTGAATAGTACTTTTAATGCAGCTTGTTGAACATTTCCAGCTAATTATTTTCCTGTAACAATGTTCCTGGGTCTTATGAAGATTAGAATTTTTTGTTAGAAGTGAAAATTTTGAAATATAAAGAAACAAAAAAGTGGAGGTATCCATTAATAATGTTATGGCACAGTGATGTTTTGGTTTTTCATTTGAAATTATTTTATTTCTTGAATTATATGTACAAAGTATCAATAATAAAATGTTTAAATTTTCAAGCTAGGAAATTATTTTACCAAATTAAAGACAGGAAGTTTTATGGAGAATTATAATTGCAATTATTTTATTGTTTTCGGGTTTTTTCCACTTTTTCTCCTTGAAATATACTTATTGTATAGCATGATCTCTGCTTCCCAGACAAAAATAATTAAGAATTTATCAGGTCTTTCTCCTATATAATTGAAAGAACTGTTAGGAGAATTGCTATTATAGTGATCAAGAATCATGGAAATACAGCCCAAGAACAAGCTTGCTTCTCAATTTAAAATAAAATTTGTGCATCTCAGACATATTTTGGAATATTTTCAATACACTGAAACTAAGACAGTTTACAAAAAACCCTGAGATTTTCCTCTGGGGCTTCCAACAGTATTCTAATCAGTATTCTTTACACTGGGCAAAGCTGCATAAATGTGGAAGTGGAAGATTCCTCTGGTGCTAATGTCCTTCTAGGCACAGGGAAAATTTTATTTTAAAAGATGTAAATTAAAATGTATAGTATTCTTTTATCTGCCTCCTCTTTGTGTGAAGATTTAATAATTTCAAACAATTTTGCTTTATTTCAAATGGTAATTATTGCAGGGACTGTCACTACTGTGCACTACATCAGTTACAGAATAACCTGAATTAAACTAAGTACTACAGTCTTTTTTTTTTTTTTTAAGCATGGATCAATTCACATGAAACATAAGCACATGCAATGACTTAATTCCTGGTTGCCCCACCTTACCACAATTTCCAGTTCTTCCAGTATATGAGGAAAGTGAGGAAGGAAGTTTCGCTCACAGACTTTGTGTACACCAGGAACATGTTGATCAACATAGCTAATAATCAGACACCAAATAAAACCTATTTTATCACTACTGACACCAATTTCCCACTCCAAGGTTCATATCTCTATGAGTTTTTGCAGAATATTTTCTATCTAACAGCATACTAATAAATTGAAAATTCCTCTGTCTTTGTCGATGGTTTGCTCTGAGTGATGGGGCAGTCAAATAAACAGGCCAAGCACTGGAAAACTGACAGACTTGAAATTCATAAGAGCAAGTTTAAGTGGTCCTCTAAAACTGTTTTGAAAGCATCATTAATCATGCTGGGCACTGAGCCAGTATAAGCAGCTAGTTACAATTGTATTACCCCTTTTAACAGAAAAGATGAACTTTCCTCGTCTTTCCCTTGCATGGTTCTTTGCATTTAAAGTACATCCAGCCTCAGCTAGAAGTATTCCTTAGCAGGTTAGAAAAAGGAGACAGCAGGAGGCTTACTTCAGTCCTTCCACCCTGCCCTTCACGATCTTTGCTTTGTAGTGGTTTTGTTTTATCAGGAATATATTCCTTGCTTCAATTGTAAAACTAATGGCAAGTCTTTCTTCTGCTGTACTCTACACACTATGCAAACAGGCAAAAGGAAAAACAAAGTAGATCTCTAGATTGTGTATTCCTCTAACACAGGTTACTGAAAGGACACACTGCCTCTACCAAAAATAAATTTAAATCATTTCTGTGGACCACTTTCACTGTGTTCTATTTTTCTTTAAAGGTCTCAACAAGCAAAATTGCACTGAACACTTACAAAATAAAACTGGCAATGGAAACTATTTTGTGGGGAGCTTATTGTTCCTCCCTTGCTCCCTGTCAAACTGGGGGAGGATGACAAATGTTTTTTCTACCTATTAATTATTATATTCACTAATTATGCTAATTAAATTAATTATGCTAATCAGGTCCTTTGAAGATGAAAAATGCAATTTTTTGATTTTATGGATGTAGCTTTCAAATTTATGGATGTGGGTCTAGAGGTCTTCCCTTCTCAAGGATTTGCACATGGCAGTAATCAGGAAGGTTATATGTTGTCCTTTACTTGAATGATTTTTTGTGCTATTTTCACTCACACTTTGAAGACTTGTATTTGAGTCCACTGATTTAAATGAACTTAGGGTTAACCTTGGAGTTCTAGAAGGACTAGGTATGTTATCTTTAGTTCTCTTGGTTCTGGGTCTTACTCTTACATGTTTTTTATTTAATTCTTAAAATACAGACAAGAAAAAATTGTGTTCAATTCTGGTCTTGATCCCCTCAATTTAATGATTTTTCGTTTATTTCAAGGCGAAATTTTACAATGGACATTTAACTAGCAAATGAGGCATCTGTATTAATTTTAACCTTTGCATTAGCCAAGTAAGTTTCTCATATGGAGATGAGGAGGTATATCTTTGGGTCACAATAAACGGTTAGTACCTGGATATGCTTGCCAGTCCACCATAACCCCAATAAGAAAGCCACTGATGCCGTGTAAAATATCAATAAAAAGGTATTTCTCAGAGTCAGCACTACAAGATGAGAGGAGTGTAGGTAGTCTTTCTGTCCCTTTAGGTGCTGTAGCACTGAATGGCTCTTCAGCCCCTATGCAGCACACTGTGCAGACCCCATCCATAGAACACACCCTCCCCTCAGGACCCTCTGAGTTATGCCTTGTTTTCCTACATGGAAAGAGCTCTACTCATAATTTCTGCTCTCAGACAGGAGAGATGTTTGTGTGGGGCTTGCAGCTGCGCAGTTGGATGAAAGCAAGGCCACTCAGGGAGTGGAACTGCCAGGATGAAGTAGGAGCTGCCACGAGCTCCTCTGTTAAATCCTGCAGCCAAATTCTGTGCAGCACTGGCCTGAGGGCTGTGCTGGTCCTGCACGTACATGGTTGTTGCTCCCGTGTGCACTGCTGGAACAGTCAGGGCCACTGCACCACTCCCTAATGATATTTTATTGGGTAAGTCACACTGTGGAATTGAGAATGTATTGTTGATACCTGTGAACTTCAAGAGACTTTTCTTTTTCTCTGTTTCAGGGACAATACGAGAAAACAAGTTCCCAACAGGAAACCCCAGGGAAACTGCCTGAATTCCTTATTAAGTCCACAAGCAATTTGTTGGGTAAATAAACCTAAGTAAGTGTTCTTAAATCATCTATTTAAATACACGGTGATTTGTAAAGTTAAAGACTGCTAATAAATTGGTATTGCAAAGCTGGTAAAACACATCATATATCACCAATTCTGCTATAGCTCCTGTGACATGAATGTAATTACATTATTTTACATTTCAAAAGCAAAAGAGAAAGAGTAAGTCAGAGGGAACAGCTAAAATGCAGGGGGAATATGTACTTAGTGCTGCTTATTGCATTTTCATTTTTTCCTGGCTTTTAACACTGCAGCAATGGGAGCTCCTTCTTTTCCCTTCAATAGCAAAGCATCAGAAGTGAAATTGTGATAATTCATGAAAACCAGTATGCATGAACATATAATCTAGAGTTAATGGGATATTTAGTAAATAAGCAGTAGAATGCAAAAGTAGCAGTTCCATGAACATTTCCTATTTCAGAAAGAATGTGGCTGAACACTGTGAAGATGCACTTCAGTTTGTGAAGTAAATTCAATTAGCTGTTCCTTCTCTAACAAAAACACATACAATCTTTCTTTCTATCTATCTATCTATCTATCTATCTATCTATCTATCTATCTATCTATCTATCTATCTATCTATCTATCTTCTAATACTGTGAGGTTCCCTCTAAATTAAATTCTCTGAATTCTCATCAAAATTTACATGGGACAAGATGTTGTTCTTTAATGTATAGAAATAACTATATCATGTTCTCTCTCTCCATTGTTTCACTCATGCAGAAGAAAAAGGTCAGTGCAGGACATTAATGCTTTGTTATTTTCCATACTAATCACTGCCAGTAAATTTCATTAACTTGTGATATATTCTGCACAGAGTTCTGTATTGTGCTGCATAAACCCAAAGACAAAAACAATACCACTGGTAAGTAGTCCAAACGTTTCTCTGCATTTGACATGGAAAGAGTGAATGCTTTCTTTTTTCTCCCCTTTATGCTCTACATAGTACATAAAGAAATAATTATTTTTCCTTTTCTTTTATGAAGTACTCTTTGTATATTTGAATACTGATCAATAAAAAAGAATCTTTCTAAAAGCTCTATATACTGAAAATAGGACTGGATAGGGTTTTTTTTTTTTTGTGTTCTCCCATAGGAAACTGCTGTATTCTAGTGATGCTACATTAGAGTATGAGAAAACATACCCAAATTAAACAATTGTGCATGCCTTATAGATACTTTCCTGGGTGGAAAAGAGGGGTAATAAACCTTTTATAACTAATACTAATTATTTTGCTGAATACTTTCTAGCAGGCATGAGGCTAAAATGAAGTTGAAAAGAATGCTATTACAAAGAGCAGATGTTAAAACATGGTAGTCCTCTATGCTTATACTTGGATTTATGGGGAAAAAAAGAACTGATGGTGTTCAAGATCAAACACAAAATAAATGAATGAAAAAGGCATAAGCTGAAAATGTATTTAGACTTTAAATCTGTACAGTCCGAAGGTTTTATTCAATTAGACTTGATCTGGATTTCTATATTTGTGCTGAGACAGCTTCAAATACCCATTAATCCAGCCGATTCCAATCATAATATTTAGAGGGCTTTAGTGCTAGCAGTGCAGAGATGTACCTCAGCCAGCCTTAAATATGTGAAAGATTACGTTTAAGTCTGTACTTGACACCCTAGTTGCTTTTGAAGTCAGTGAAAACTAATGGATGCTTTCAAAGAATGTCTCCTGTGGTCTGTGGAGAGCAGAGAGAAGTGACTTACACTGTGGTGTCAATCACCCTCTGGAAGTGTCTGTTTCTTTCAGTGGCCTACAGAAGGAACCTGCCAAAACTAGTTGAGATTTAAACCTTGATGTCAAAATGAATGGATCTCTTTCCACATTACCTGTCACTGCTTGAGCATGATGTAGATGCTTTCTGTGTAGTTCACACTCTATTTAGAAACACAGCTTGACTTTTTAATAGATAGAGAAGGGGAAGGAGATAATGACTCCCTTTAGTTTAACAAACTCATGCTAACTAAAAAATCAATTCCTTCATATTAAATTCTGGATTAGCAATGCTGAAAAAGTTAAAGTCATGTTAAACTTAATGAGCTGCAAGGAGAAAAAAATCTGTGTCCTATTAACTAATTGCAGAACAACATACAATTTTTTTTTTTTTTCCCAGAACATCAAAAGTAATGTGGGCAGAAGGAAAACTGTAATGTCCTTGAACGACCTTTGTGCTTATTAATGCTGTTCAAGTCACTCTACCTGAAAATTCCAACTCTTTGGTATTATCCAACACCTGTCACAGAAGATGATTTGTGACAGAAGATGATTTTGTGTTAGCAGTTTTCAACCTCATGTTTTTGTTTTCTTAGAATTTCAGAATGAGGTGGATTTGTCTGGGAAATTTCTTAACTTTTTAGATTTATATGCAAAAATTCTCTCAAATATTTTGTTTTATAAGCTTTTAATCAACTGTTTATTCTTCTGGAAGAGTTTCAGCTTTCAAATCTACATTCCAGTAGCAAAAATGAAATTTGAATTGAAGATGCAAAGTCTGGTCTTTGAGATTTTTAAAGCAAAATTAAAATATCAACTATTAATGTTCTATTTTATAGATTTAATATTATTTTCTTGTTGATGTTCCTACATGATTGCATGTTACAGCCAAAATAGGTAAATTCACTTAATTTACACGTTCCCTGTCTTCTAAGGATATGTTGTGTTTGGATTTGAAGAAATTCTCATTTAATTTTATTTTGGGATGGTCTATTATTTTGTTCATTGCTTGTATGTTAGTTGAGATTTTACTTCCAAGATATATTTTATTACCCACAATTACATCTTCTGCACACTTCCTTTGTAGCCACCAATGCTGTGGTTGTGTCTAAGTAGTTTTTTTCTTAAAATGAAATGAGTGGTAATATCAGTCAGGAAAGATATATTCTTGACACCACTCATGTTAAAACATTAAGTTAAAAAGACAAAAAAAAAAAAGATGCTTGGTTGTCTTCTCTAATGTAAGTTTTAGATCTTGTTCACAACACGATTTACAAATGTTGTGATATATAATAAGATCAGGAAACATCATGTTAATGATAAGTTCTTCAAATCCATATTCTATAGCTCTCTAAATGATGCTTTAGTTTCCTTGCAAACTGCTCTTGCTTTCTATACATTTTTATCAGAGTAAAAAATGTATTTTTCTTGACTTAGACATTTGATCATATTGCACATCAATTAGCATCTTCAGATATTCTGAGGAACAGATTTAAATTTCTTTCATGTGTCTAAAAAAGCCTGCTTTTCTTGAGACGCCTGAATGTTTTGGTGTGACTGTGTCAGAAGAATGCTGTTCTATCTGGCAGCCTGATGGTAGCCACAATTTCATGAATAATCTACTTTTTTTTATTTCTGAAAGTGTTTGTCCCATTATCTTTATCTAGCTTGACTAAAGTCACCCATTGCTGGCCTTAATATTCTAGGAATTTTTTTTTTAAGTTTGTAGGCAATAGTGAAATTAACCTTTGATATCAACTTTGTGTCATCTCTTACTATATAACCTTATACAACTACCAATTTCATGTAATGTGTTTAAAATCTGGCTCAGAGCAATTACTATTAATTGATGTTTGGTCTATCAGCAATTTTTTCCGCTTTAGAAGTCATAATTAATGCTACTTGCTTTCAGTGCTAATCCTCTGTCCTCCTTGAATATTTTATGATTGTTTTTAATTCTTAAATTGCTTTTTGTCTCGTCCTGGCCACTGACATGTACTTATTACATTCACATTCATCCAATTCTTTTAGCAGCAACGTTGTATTGTTGCAGTTACAGTTGCTGTTCCAAAAATTGACTTTCACAGTTTGTTACACCTTAATAAAGAGCTTTATAGAGCCCTGGCATTCCACTCAGCAACACTTGCCAAGAAGAGTACATTGCTTGCTATGAATTATTGTTAAGGAGTACCTTGTTACATTTCTGTAACTTCCTTTTACTTTTAAAATATTTTTTTAATTCTTTAAATATTTTTATTTTTTTATTTTTTTTTATTCATATGGGCTGTAGTGCAACTCTGCTTTGAAGAATCCTTGCCCTTGGCCTGCTGGCCATGATGCTTTTGATGCCCAGGATATGGCTGGCTTTGTGGGCTGTCCAGCTGGAGGATATCACTTGTTCTTCCCTCAGCCTCAAATGCTGTAACCCCATTGTAAAAGGACAGCAGATTTGTCAGACACAATTTGCTCTTAAAGAAGTTGTGTTGCCCGTCACCAAACCATCTTATTTCCCAAATGCCTTTGAATAGTTTCCAGGAAGATCTGCTCCACGACCTTGCTAGAAGCCATGGTGAGACTGACTGGCCTGTAATTCCCTGGGTCTTTTGTTTTATCCCTTTGCAAAAATGGGGGTTATGTTTCCCCTTTTCCAGTCAATGGGAACTTTGCTAAAGTGCCCTGACTTCTCAAATGTGGTGGAAAGTGGCTTGGCTTTCACTTTCTCTGCTAGTTACCTCAAGACCTGCAGATGCTTCTTATCGTGTGCCATGAACTTGTGTGCCTTCAGGTTCCTTAGATGTTCTCAGCCCTGGTCTTCTCCTACAGCAAGGGATTTTCGACTCTCCCAACACCTGTCTTTGCCTTTTGCAACCTGGGCAGTGTGTCTGGAACCCTTGCTGGTGGAGACCAGGGCAAAAAAGTCATTGATTACCTCAGCCTTCTTCAAGTCCTTGGTAACCAGGGCTTACATTTTCCCTTCGATTTCATGTATCATCAATGCATATAATATATAACTTTTTTTACGTATGCTAAATATAAAAGATCACATTTTGTGTAACTTTATTATCCCACTTTGCCTGCTGAATCTGTATGCTAAGCATGGTAATCTGAAACAGGCATCTCTTTAACATATGAGCTATTTGTATTTACAGAATGAGATGCATCTGTCTTACAAGCCAATGTATCTGTCACCTGATCGAACACAAAGGTCACGCTCCTTTCAGTAACAATCCTGATTCTTTAATTCCTCACATTGCACTGGGAACCTCAAATAATCAGGTCCTGGTTTGAGCAGCAGGAAAAAGGGGCCTAGATGGAAGTGTGCATCTCAAATTCACTAATTTTATTTGATTTACCATTTTTTTATAATATCTTTAGGGGAGCAAAATCATACCCTGACAGTTTGAGTATAATGTAAAATGTGAATTTGAAATAGGCTTTTTCCTCTTGGACACCATCATTTTAGAAACCCCACTTTACAAATATCTTCCATTTTAATTGTTCCTGTTTCAGATTAGACTACCCAAATGGTGAAAAAGAAATTAAAATGTCAACATTTTACAAGACTCAGATACATAGGTTTATATTTTGTGGTACTAAAATGTTCATTCTAGCTAGGTAGTTTTATTGCTCTGTTCTTGCAGACAAATGAATCAATAAGGAGAGCACTTACAAAAGCCCTTCAAAGTAAGTAAGGTCATAAAATGGTGGATAGCTAGTTTTGGCATTTTATTTATTTAATTATAAACTTTTCATGGTTTCTCTTAGTTTAAGTTTAGCTAGTTTAAGTTGAAAAATACCCTTTGAACTCATCTTCCTGTTTATTATTTTAGGTTAATGATCTGATTGTGTGGAGAATGGAAATAAGCATTACCTATTTAGCAATTTTTTAAGAAGAAATATGACTCAAAAAAGACTAAGCATGTAGCATTTGCAGTTGAACACAAACAAAAAGAGATAAAAATAGAGAAACTTGTGGGAAAGAGAGTACTCCCTCTATTTTATAATAAATTATATTCTTCCTGAAAATCTTTGCTATCTGCAGGAATTAGATGGTTTAATCACTTCTGATCTAGGGACATCTACTGACATGATTAATTTAACTGTGTGCTAGCAGTGCTAGAAAAGACACCATGAATAAGTATATACATTCTGAGTGGTGTTGACTTAGGATGTTTATCATTTTAATCCATTTGTGGTTTGTTATCCGAATTCTATTTTGAATAATATTAAGTACTCTAATTACTTGCTGAAGTAGCTAGTTGAACTTTACTAACACATGCAATGTCTAATGTGTGTTACTGTCTTGAAGACTTGTCTAGAGAATTTTCTAGAGATGTAAAAGTGGATTGTATTTCAATTTGGAAAGAATAATAGCATGTATGATTTCCAAACAAATGTTCTTGTTTACGAAAAGGTAGGTTTTGTGTGAACAACCATAACTTGATGCCTTGCAAATGTGCTGTTTCTAGGTAGGCTTCTCTAATCTACCCATGCTGAAAGAGTGTTGAAAAGATTCTCTGTACTGTGTCTTGTGTTTCTAATTGATTCATACTGGATGTCAAGAAGACAAGTCTGAGGTTACAGTACCCGTCCTTATGACAAAACAAATTAGAAAGACAGCTCTCATCAGAGATCCTTGAAGGGATACAAGGTCCTCATCGGAGACATGGATTGAAAGTTTTGTTTACAGGGTTTGAAAGCTTTGCTTAAATACTGAACTGACCTGAATCCTTTTTTCTGTTCAGCACACTCTGATACCACCGAAGAAACAAATTTTTACAACCAAATTGCCAAGACATGGTACAGTAGTCTCCAACAGTCAGGTTTCTTGGATGGAATTCTAATTACCACTAACAAAAATATAGATTTTTGTTTCCATAATTGGTTTTTTAGGAGGAAAATAGTAATTGTAGGTGAAATGGGAATAATTCATGCAAAATCTCCAACTAACTAGTTAGTACTTGTAATTAAAGAACTCTACTAATTACTGCCAACAGCTGAACAACAAGCCTATTTGATCTGCAGAAAATAAGCCTTCAAAATCTTTTTCCTTTCAAAAATGTCTTCTTCCTCAAAGGCAGATAAGTCTTAGATATCTCTGAGCATAGCCTACAGACAGAATGAGTTCTTAAAACTTATCCTGCTATGAATAAGCTGGCTGTTGTATGGTTGAAGAAACTGTTCTATCACATTTAATATTATAATCAGAGACAAGACAGGGGATCTTCAATATTAGTATGGTCTGATTTGGCACTGATTAATATAAATGTCCTAAGATGGAATAAATCAGCAAATTCATTGTTCAGTATCTGATCTTCCTCCTTTAAATGTTGCCATTATGATACGACCTAATTATTTTGTGGTTTGTGTCCTAGTGAATGGAATGATTTCATGGTGGCTTGCCTCGACCTAATATTATTCATACCGTAGTCCAGATTCATTTTTGTTATTTTGATTAAGTTAGCAAAATCTCTAAAGAGCAAATCATCGCTCTCAATCTGCAGTCATGTTCTATTAAAGGTTAAGGGAATCAGAACCCATGCAAAGATTACTACCAAGATATTTACTCTCACAATGAAAATACCTGCAGTGCACAGAGGCACAACAATGCAGAAATAGAACTGACCTTTTTATTAGCATTGTCAAGGGTAGCATTTCAAAACACTCACAGCAGGAACCTAAAGGATCATGACTGCATTATAGGAGAACTCAATATTATGGTCCAATTCCCTACAACATGAAGATAGTCTATATAGAATTAATCTATAGAATTAATCACTTTCCTTTTTCTCTTTTTAAACTCTCTCTACCCTTTTCCCTAGCAGACTACCTGCTTCTGAACTCTAAAAATTAGTTTATCCTTTGCAGAAATTATTTATTTCCTGCCTTTTCAATACCAGTCAAAATGAGCAGTTTACCCCAGGTCAGGCTTGGTTAGCATTATTTTCCTATGTTTAATTAAATAATAATCACTTTCTTCCCCAAATATTACAGCTCTCTAACATCCTCTAAACTGTGGTTTAGATATTCCTTCTCGGTCAGTTCTAATGGCATAAGCATCAGATTAGCCAAATACCTTTGCCACATACTTTAGATTTACGTGTTCCAGGAAGAATGCCAGTGTGTGCCTGATCTGTTTGCAAGTATGTGTTTCCTTGTATTTGAAGTAAACATGCTTTTTAACTGGCTTAAAAAACATTGTTTTCAAAAATTTGAATATATTCACTATTCTAAGATTATATAAATTTGTAACTGTAGTCCTACTTTTTGCTTCTTGCATGTATAGAATGATTTACAAAATCCATGAAGAAACTATAAAACTGATGGCCTTGTGGATAGGACTGGTCTTTTGAACCTCTCTTTCCTCCATTAGGAAATGAGAGTAGTACAAATTAAAGAGACCATATACCCAGAAAAGTTTTAAGCTGTTTCTACCAGATTTACACCCCTCCCCTTTTTTAGACTTACTTAAATAGGATCAAAATCGGTATTGTTTTAAAAGAAATTTATCAGGAATTTGATTAGCAAATGGGTTGTGTTTCTAAGTGGTCACTTTTTTTTTTTTTTTTTTTTTTAATCCCAGAAAAAGGAAGACTTTACATGATGCAGAGAAGTTTCTGGAGAACAGATGTGGGGCTTAAGAGGTAATCCAGGAAAAAAAAAAAGGTAGATGTAAACAGCTGCCTCAAGATTCTGCCTTTGTTACCTGTTGAGGTGTATCCCAGCTCTTCTGCCCCTGAATCTGGTCTCCACTGTTTTGGAAGCCTGTTTCCACATTCTGAGATGGAGCTGAATTTATACTATGGATAAATGGCACTCATGATTTTGTTTGGCCTTGAGAACTGGGTTCTCTTGGGAGTAATAACTGATTGCTTATAGATGTGTGAGTGCATGGCTTCATCATTATAATTTCAGTGAACTGTGTGCTACCTAGTTGTGTAGGTGAGGGTGATTTATTTCAAAATGATTGCTGAAAATATTTTATAGAATTTGGATAAACACAATCCATCTTGTGTCCTACCAAAAAATTCTCCATCCCCTTTCAATTAGCATTTCAAAGCATAGCACTTTTATATATATATAATCTGTGTTTTAATAATATTGTGTTTATCAATGCTGTAAATATTCTGATTATTTTGTTGTTTTTAATCAGGATGGCATATACTAAGTCAAA
The DNA here is from genome assembly GCA_013401135.1 of Cettia cetti. Classification (NCBI taxonomy): domain Eukaryota; kingdom Metazoa; phylum Chordata; class Aves; order Passeriformes; family Sylviidae; genus Cettia; species Cettia cetti. Next base: position 63,550 of record VZUI01055594.1, on the reverse strand, counting down.
TACTTTCGAAATGTCTGTTATGTTCTTAAAAACCACATTTATGAATCACTCTTGTAATCACACCTATGAATGAAATCAGTTTTTCTTTGTGAGTCCTTTCTTCCAGGAAATCTTGCTGGTTTCTGTTAGAGATATTTTTGATCTTCAGTGACCTAAAATCTGACTTCCATCAATTGCTAGGCTTGAAAGAAGATCTTGTCTTTTGCTATTTAGGTTATCCTTTACACCTTCTTCAATTAAGAGTTTCTTTATTAATGTCAAACATTTTTATTTTTAAACATGTCAAGAATTCAGTGGTTTGATAAAACAGTGTTTTCAGTACTTTCCAGACATTTACTTGAGCAACTATGACGGATATTAAGAGAAATAACAGAAAGCAGCTGATTAAGAAGTGATTATTCCTAATATGTGTTTAACAATATTGTTGGGTTGAATCTGAATCTTCTTTTTTTTTGTTATTTTTTTACCATTTATTATGGTAATGAAGAGTCATACAGTGGTTTGGGTTGAAACAGACATTTAAAGATCATCCAGTTCCAACCCTCTCCCACCATGGACAGGGACTTTTTTCACTAAATGGGAATGTTCAGAGCCCCATCCAACCTGGCCTTGAACACTTCCAGGGATGGGGCAGCCACAAATTCTCTGGGCAACCCTGTCCCAGTGCCTCACAGTGCCTAATGAATCTTTAGGTCCAATTTAAACTATCCTCTTTCAGTTAAAACTGTTGTCTTCAGTGAAATAAACTTGTTACTTCTGGCCTTAGTAAAAAAATCTCCTTCCAGCTCTCTTGTAGTCCCTTTAGGTACTGAAAGGCCACAGTAATGTCTCCCTGGAGCCTTCTATTCTCCAGGCTGACAAAAGCAATTCTCTGAGCCTGTCTTCATAGGAGAGGTGCTCCAGCTCTCTGATCATCTTCATGTCCCTTTTCTGTACACTCTCCAATAGGTCCATGCCCTTCCCTTATTGGAGGGCCAAGAGCAGCACTCAGATGGGGTCCTGTGAGGGCAGACTAGCAGAGCAGAATCAGCTCCCTTGACCTGCTGGTCACATCACCTTTGATGCAGCCCAGGATGTGCTTGGTTGAATTTCTGTACTGTAGGAGCAGATTGCTGGTTTATGTCCAATTTTTCATCCACCAAAAGCCTCCCGTCCTTCTCTGCATGGCTGCTCTCAATCCCTTAATTCTCCAGACTGTGTTGATATTGGGGATTGTCCCCACCCATGGACAGGACCTTGCAGCCTTGCTGCACTTCACAAGTTTCACACAGGCCCACCTCTCAAGTCTGTCAAGGTCTGCATCACAAGCTTGCTGAGAGCACAGTCAAATGTAATAATGGATATATTCTATAATTAGAACGTCATGTTAAAAAGCTACTTTAAAATTTTTCTCTTTCCACATACCATACATTGGTTTTTTTTTTTCTTAATATGTTTTAATTTGCTGCATTTAATGTTTTCATAATTGGATGACTTTGTGAAACATCTTCAGAAAAGCAGTAGTTATCTCAATATTTTTCTCAAAACATTATGGACTGTTATTTTAAACCTGTTCAATAAATGTTTTACCTTCTTGAGTTTAATCCATTTATCAGGCATATTACAATGGCTAACATTCTTTCCTTATCAGACTTTATGCAAATCAAGTGCAAAGTATAAAATTAAAGTTGCATGAAACCTTGATTTTATTTCTGGTCAATCACTCAAGCTGATTACAGTTCTGTTATTATATAAGGCCTGCCATTTTCTAAGCTAGAGTAAAAATGTGATTTTTAAATCTATAAATTCGAGTCTGAATGAACAGTACTCTTCATCAGAAAGTAAATACTGGCAAAGTATAAATGTTCATTATCTGGTTTGATTTTACATAGCTTAAAACATGCCATGTGCTCTTCTCCCTTTTTGTGTGATGGCATTATTCAAGAGACTAAATGTAATGTCAAATTGTTAGGGAACTACAAACCACCCCTAAAATACTAGAATAAAAAGCTAAGTTTTATCTTGGATTTACTTTTACCTCATCTGAATGATTTTATTTTACTTTATAATGAGCTTTATTCTGCTCTTATTTTTCAAATGTATAGTAGAAAATCATAAAGTGGCTGCTATCACAATAAAAATGCAAATTTGAGAGTGTGATAAGAGATGTGTGGTAATTACTTTGCTACAGTAACAGAAGCTTGAATTTTAAGATTCATTACTTTTCAAGAGTTTTAAGTGATACCATGATTTAATGACAAGTTTTGGTTAAATAGCTTCATTGATTTAATAAATATGAAGTAAGACCTCTACCAAGTTGACATCTTTTATACTTAGCTGACATTTTGTGTTCGGGGATAAAAGACGGAAATTTTAAGTCTCCATAGATGAATGGCAGAGAAAGAGAATAAGAAGCTGTAATAATTTCTTTTGCTTTGCTGTTAATCTGACAAGTAACAGCTCCTGACAGCTTCCTCAAGGATGTACTTGAAGCAAGGAAAGTTTACCTTATATCAGGTGCTGTACATTAAAAAAATTGACCAAATCCCTTTCAGCTTTATAGCCACACTTTGTTGCACGTAAAGAAAACAAACCAATTTTAATTGCATTAATTAGCATGTCTTTATTTATACTGTATTTTATATGGATTGCCATATTTATCCCTTCATTAAAAGGATGAGACTGCATAAAATATGGAATCTCAATGATTGATTCAGACATTCAGTGCTGAACAGGCACTGTTAGATACAAGATTTTAGAGCATTGGCTTAAATCTATCTCTGGTAACTAAGGACATGGTCAGCTCAACATTGTCGAGCCTTTACTGAGTTAGAAGAGAATTCAAATACATTCTTTAGTTTTCCTGATGTCCTTCTTTTAGTTGGGAATCACTGCAGAAGATATTTATGAAGGAAAACTTTTGGAAAGAATGGGATTACTTTTTTACAAATTACAAAGTGAGGATACAGTGTGTCCTCAGAAAGCACAGCTACTCTTTGGGAGAGGCCTTAGCCCGGTGCTGGCAGCAGTCCAGTGCCCTGCACAGACCTCAGTCCTGTGGCGCCGGCAGTCTGTCTGCAGCCCTTTTTGCTCTTGGGAGCTTGGTCAAATGTCACAGCCCTGTCTTTCTGCCCAGTCTGCTGCTTTGTATGATTGGACATTTTGGATGAACTCAGACCACATTTACTCTTGATTGTGTCTGAAGTGCACTGCAATGGTGAAGAAACCTCTTATTATCACTACAAGGCCCTGCTCAGGTCTTGTGGGACTGTGTGCAGCTCACTGAGAGCACAGTCCTGACTCTTGGCTCTCCTTCAGGGAGCAACCCTGCTATTGCTTCCCTTTGCCACCACCATGGACCCCGTCTCTCCCTGGGGAACTGACATCTGACACCATGGCATAGTGATTATGCCAATCATCACTTCTAACAGAGCTCTGGTTGACTACAGCATGGAGCAACATCATAAGGAACAAAAAGAAAATTTATATTCCATGAAAAGATGGTGTCCTTCATAGCTGAGATGCAAAACAGAGCAGAAATTGGGTGGCTATCTTTGATATTTGATTATTGATTACTTGATTTCTGCAGAATTGATTTCTTCTATCCTTATATAGCAGGTACAGAAGTGTGCAAAATATAAAGACTGAAAGCTCCTTACTCAATATCACCTCAAGTTAAAGTCAGATGGAAAGACTACAGGATTTGTTAGTTATATAAAGCTATATCTGCTAGGCCACATTTTTCCCCTTGGAAATGTATTGGAAAAATAGTACAACAAAAGTGTGAGAAACAAGAAAATGAAATTATTCTGCTAAAATGCTTTTTTAAAAGCATTTGAAATTCATTAGTGGCAGAATTTGGTTTAAAAATAGCAGTTTCTGTTTTACCTGCAGCACTTGCACAATCACTGCTTGTCTGCCTAGGTAATAAAAGTAGTGTTAATTGTACCAATTAAGAAGTGAGAAAGTGAATTATTGCTCTTTGTTACTTTCCAGGTCAGAGCAGATGCAATAGGAAAATACATATCCAACAATCTAAAGACAGTTTACTCTGAAAGAGTTCTTTGCAATTTAGGCATTTAATTAAAAGCTTTAAAGTTTAATTAAAAAGTTAAATAATTTGTCTATTTCTGTGGAAAAACAAAACTGACAAAAACCACAGTGCTTTTGTGTTTGGATCAATTATATAACAAAAACCATAGTAAGATAAGCTCTATTTTTTAGTCTGAAGTTATAACATTTTTCATGCATAACAGCATAACACATAAAAATGTATTCACGGTACTAGAAACAAATAGATATATTGTTCTATTAAGTACAGTGTGAGAGTAAGTTTTAATCCAAAAAAGATGCTTTTTCTTTTTTTTTTTTTTTATGATGGTACAAAGGAAAAAAGCCTTTTTTAGCATAGTGAAAATAATGAATAGTAAAAGCTATGTCTTTTCTATTATAATTTCTATTATACTTTCTTCTACTTTGACTTTGCTGTCAAAACAACTACCTGTTGCATTCATATATTGGTAATAAACACTCGGACAAACACCAGAGAAGAATACTGAAGAATGAGTAATCAATGGGAATTTTTTAATCAGCATCTGATGTCATATTCTAAAAAATATTGAGTAGTAGGATTTAAAATTCAAAAATATGTGATTTAATCTCATAATTTAAGACTACAATTTCCAAAGGGCTGGCAAATAGAGTAACAGACTTGTGAATAACTCAGAAATTCAGAAATGTTCAGAACAAATAGAGTTGGGAGTAGAAGTAAATAAACTATGGCTAGAAGTAACTATATGTCTACTCAACATTCCCCTTTGAAAATAAGAGAAGCTGCTAGATATTATTAAAAATAATTCTGTTCCTAAGTCATGTTAATATGAACAAAGCTCTTAGAAACTTCTTTTTTTTTTTTTTTGTCAGTAGGGAAATCTTCGATTTTATAGACACCTTCTCTCTGGAGTTTTCTCTCAAGTGACATCAAATTGAAAGTTAACTATGTTAATCTGCTCAGACTAGCAATCTCTAAGACAACTCTTCTTGACATAGGGCCAGTCCATATGGTAGACACACACTACAATAAATCCATGCACAATTACATGGTGAACTCCTTGCAAATAATGAAAATTTACTGGGCTGCCTTAGAAAAAGACAGACTCAGCCAACTGAAAAATGTTATCCCACATACAGTTATCTCCAATTCCAAGTCTACTTCTTCTCTCGTGTTTCAAAAGGGACGTGGACAAACTGGAGAGGTTCAGCCAACAGCTATCAAGATTACATGGGCCTAGGGCACCACCTGTGAAATGAGGCTGCAGGATCTGTGCCTCTTTACAGTGGTGAAAAGGAGGCTCAAAAGTAATCTAATAGCTGCCTGCAACTATTGGAATTATAGCTACAATGCTGACAAACTTGGTAATGACAGATGATGTTACAAACTAAACCAGATATGAATTCTGGTTTATAAAGTTCATAATAACTTTAGGGGAAACAAGAAATCTTAAGGAGATTGATGGAACAGTGGAACAGGCTGCTCATCAGGAGCCTGAGCTCAGTGATGCCACATGGTCATGGAGATTGGACTCCTAAGCTGAGCAGTGTAGATATAACAACTGATAGAGTGTTTAGTCACTGAAACTGTGTGTGTGTGCCAGGGAGCACTCCTGGGAGGCGTCATGGGCAGGTCTGATCCAGGTGTAGCCTCTTCTACGCTGTGTAATCCTCAATGCCAGCAGGCTGTATGATCCTAGACTTGCCTGCCCCCATGCCATGCTCCATTTTCATAAGTAGATAGCCTCACTTGCACCTTATAAAAACATTGATTTGATCTCTTGGCACACAACCATCACATAATTTCAGACACTTTGAATTGACATGCTCCCACTCAATCATCCACAATTAAATGTCTTCTGGTAGCAGGAACTCCACAAATGGTTCAGAGGGGACCTGGAGGCAAATGTGGTATAGCTGGACTGTGCCACTGGCAGGTGGTAAAAGTCCCTGAAAGTCTTTTATGTCTGATTTTGGCTATTTCCCCAGTCTTTTCTACATGATATTAGAAGGTACTTCATCAACTCCTTGTGTAACTTTGGCTGCCCAGCTGTTGTACTTCAGGACTATTTGACTGAAAACTCATAGCTACAAATAGACAGCTGTTCCTTGAGCATCTTAAACTCAGTTTAATGTATTATTTAATGCATTAATAGATAAGTAACGTGATAAAATTCTGAAAGCAGGGCCTTCTCCATTGCCTGTGCCCAGTATCTCTACCTATAAAAGAGTAATACCTTTTACCTTCTTCAAATGACATGATACAAATGCAGATTTATCGATAAAAACCTCTATTATTAACAACTGTAAAAGCATTTGAAAATAATTTTTTGCCCACAAGACTTTAATTATTTATAGTAATATGTCAAGGCAGTATAAATACACAAATTATTCAAGAACAATTCTTTAAATAATCATAAGTTTGAGAGAAAAAAAGTTCTGTGTAGAAGTCTGTGCCAAAATTATGAATGTATATAAGTGACCTGAATTAAGACGGCTAAAAACAATGTTAAAGATATCATATCCAAATTTTAAAATATAGATTGTTAACCACTATAACATTTAGAAATGTTTTGAGATCATAAAAAATAGGTGCCTTCTACTTTTGTTGGAGAGCAGCACAGGTATTCTTCCATAGTATTTTTATTATTTTGTATTGCTCAGTCTCAGTGTTGAGGAAACATCATACAAATTGCATTGAGTGTGCATACCTCAACTCATGAAACTTATTAGACTGTACTTCAAAAGAATGATAGTCCTATACTAGTGGAAATAAAGGCTGGAGTAATCAGTACTGATGATGACTTTTATATGCAAAAGAATAGAATCTACTCAGCTATTGTTGACTATGAGATGCCATGAATAGACTGTGAAATGTAGGTGCTGTGACAATAGTTCTCTTATTTGAAGGTAGTTGTAAAAATCTGAAACAAGTGTTACTATGTGTGAGCTATAAGAATGGGTTGGATTTATATAGCAGTTCAAGAGTGCATACATTTTATAGATGTTAGAAACATGTATGAGGTAAAAATGAATCACCTGTTTAATTTTATCTACTGTCAACATTAAGATTAAAGTTTTATTTTAAGTATTCATCTTCCCTGTAAATCTGTAACTAAATGATGGAAGTTATTTTTTTATATATATCTAATCCTAATTTCTCTGCCTTTTTAAAGCAGGTTAATTATATTCATGAACCTTTGTTGCATTATTCACTTGGAAGACCTTGATTATGCATTACACATCAGAGTTTCATAACTAAACATCCAGAGTATGCACTGTAGTCGAACGTGAGCTGACATCAAGTCTTAAATCTCTAAAATATATGTAAATCATAATAAAAGAGTTTTCTTAGTCAGAAATTATTTAACATTGAGGCAGACATTGATTCTGTTCTATTACATAATTCAAAATTTATCCTTGAGCACTCTTTATTTTGCATAAAGAGTGCTCAAGGAAGAGCTGAAAATGAAAACAATCAGTATACAGGTCGTCATTCTAGGAGTAAATTTTAAGAGAATATTTTTCAGTCTATCACCTAAAAATAGCTCAAGCTAAAAGTGTTTGGACACAACCATGTGGTATCTTCTGTGGGATTAACCCTTTCTTTGAACTCATGGCAGTTCACAGACGCTGGTATAGACAAATTTAGTCTAGGGAAGTTTCTGTTAGATAACAGCAAGATAAAAAATGACCACACCTGGGCTCTATGTTGGAAAGAGGCTGCCAGTTTTCCTATTCCACATAACAGTTTATTGACTGGTCTGGCTATATGCCGAGTGCTGAGGGAGTGGGAGGAAAATCTTGGTGTTCGATAAGCACCTCACTGAACTTCTGGCTAATTCATCAGACGTAACAGTTTCTTTACTGTCATCATCTGTGTGAAACTTCTCTTGTTTCATCACCTCTGGTGATCTTATGTCCTTATTTTCAGACAATAGTACGAATATATTTCTCCTGCTTCCCCTCCAAACACAGGTGCCTTGAACAGGTGCGCTAAAAGAAGTCAGAAATATTTGGATATCAGCATTTTAAGTTATTTATCCCAAGATTTGCCCTTGAATATTTTACCTATTATTCAATAGTATGTTGATTGCTCCAAAGTTAAAATGTGCTCACTGAACTCTAACCATGGAATTCAAGATCATCTTCATAATGATCTTGAATAAAGGGTGTTCCTTGATTTGATGTAAATGGCAAGCAGTTAATGTAAAACTGCTGTACTAGTGCTGTCATATTGGGGGGTTTTGTGCTTAGTAGGCCAGACCAAAACACTCCAAATCCAAGACATATATAATCTATTTACAATTTTTCTCTTCATTATTATCTTCTGTCACATCTTTATGGCTTGTCTTCGGGAAATGCTTACTTTACCTCTATGCTAACTACATTCAAATTCCCAAAATTACCTTTAATTTTAATTGTCATAAATTGTGATGAACTCCCAACTGGACATTTCCATGTCTGCAATGCTATGGGTGTCCTGTGTGGACCTTCATTAGTCCTTTGATGGTAAAGGAAGTTCTGCTTGGTGACCTGTTTGCTGATCAAATTGCTCAGGTATATAATTTTTTCCACCGCACAATTGCTGCAGTTGGGCTGCTTTCCTAGCATTTCCTAAGAATGCTACTGTCACTACCTGCACTTGGGCCTTAAGCTTTTCACAGATGAAAGCAGATGTTGAACTTGGTCTAGAAGTAGATGGCAAATAGAGAGAAACACCTAAGTCCACTGAGGCTGTCCTCAGTAGACTGAATTGCCGCACTGAAGCAAAGGTATTAAAATTTTGATTTGGAAGAGTACTTAAGTTAGAATAAAAGCCATACAAATGATCTTCTTCTAATGAAATCCAATATCTTAAGTAACTATTAGCTTTTAGTAGAATGACATATCTTCCTATTAAAGCAGAGATAAGAAATAACTTCCTTTTGGTATGACAAACTCCTGATTTTACACACATGTTGTGAATTGCTTTTTGTTGTTACTGGTATTTGCTTTTTTCCTGCATTGTGACTCACAGTTAGAATAAAGAGATATGTTTTGCATGCTGTGTTCTTGATGGCACACTCGGTTTTCTGATAATAGGTGGTATAGCAGGATAATAATGGTAAAGTACTACACTCTCACACATTCTGTGTAGGGGCAATTAACTATCTACATAGATGGGCTATTGAATTGCTGTTCTACATGACTGCTGCATAATCCTGCAAGCTAATGTTGCCTTAGCTCAGGTTAACAGCCTCAGAGCAATCTTCTGAGCCGTTGGGTCTTAACAATGTTTGGGCATGTGGCGCAAACAGTAAAATGGATTGTGTTATTAAGGGCTGGGATAGCTTGAAGGAAAAAATACTCTGGGTTTCTGAGAATTGTAGGACAGACTGTGTGAAGTTCTTTTGTGCATCCAACACTAAGGATGTCTCCAGGAAGTCACAAAGGTAGACAAAGGGCAACAGCCTAGGTAAGAGCAGAGGAGAGAAACATGCCTTTCTCCTTTCTTATATCAGTGTTCCCAGTAACTGGCCATGCCTTTGTCCTTGCTTATTTCAGTGTTTCCAATAACTGACATATCTCTTATATTTCATAGGATGAAATAGATGATTAAATTACATGAACTGAAGAGAGATTATCTCAATTGGATGGAGAATAGTGCTAGTAAAACAAGGTCATATGTTTGATTCCCATATGAGCTGTTCACTGAAGAGATAGACTCAAGGATCCTTGTGGGTCCCTACCAACTCAAAATATTCTGTCATCTTGGGTTCAAACAGGCATTCAAATAAAGAAATTTTACCATTTGTATGTGGTTCTTGCCTTTGTCATAGAATCATAGAATTGTTTGGGTGAAATGAAGGGCACCTTCAAGGTCCTACCCTCCTGCCATAGGCAAGGATGCCACTGAATTGATCAGTTTGCTGAGGACCCCATACATCCTGGCCTCGAACACTTGTAAGATAACAGGATCTGCAAAGTTTAGGTGTTCTTATCTTTTGTGCTCGTGACACTATTTATATAAAGTCAGCAATATTTGCTTTTCATTTATTACAAGCAAAGAAATTTCTCTTAAATACAAACTTTTAGGAGGAAAATACAGCTACAATGGTTTTATGATCAAATTAAATGGTGGGTGAGGAAAGATATAACTGAAGTTACTAAGAAATAGTAATAGAAAAGAGAGAAGAATTGAGGGAAAAAAGAAAAGAAAAGAAATGAGACACTGACAGCAAAATTGGATAGTAAATGAGACACCTGGAAATGGGAAATACCCATCACTTCATTCCATATATATTATTCTGAACACCTAATCTAATATCTTCTTCAATGTAATTTTAAACATAGAATTATACTTCCATCTTTCACTGTAAATATTTGTAAGGATTGTTTAAAGATAGGAGTAATATTTTCCTTTGAATAACCTGCATGATGTTTACAAAAAATTTTTGTAACAGAATTCATAGCAGGAGGATTCCTTGTTTGAAATTATCCTATAGTAATTCTTCTCACAGCATCTCCATCTTTATGTCAAATGAAGACAAAGGCAAAAGAAAAAGATATCTCTGAAAGCTGCTCTGGAATTGGTATGGTTGACTCAATTAGATACTTTGAAGTGAGCTCTATTTTGTATACATCTGCCTGTTCCTCATCTGTAAAATAAAGTAACAGCATTGTCCAAGCTTATAAATTGAACATTGATACATGAAAGAGTCAGGTGCATGCTCAGATGTAGCAATAATGTGCGCTAAACAGATGGGTAGGCTGTGATTGTATGGGCACGTGCACTCATAGAGTCAGAGGATGCACAGTGTATTAGTGACTTTAATGGGATGTGCCTGCATGCACAGCTGCCTTTGGACATCAGCTCTGAACCATCACAGTGACAGTCTGATGACAGAATTCAGGCACTGAAATACTCCAAGGAAGAAACAGGCTGCTTTGGATGATCTCTGTAGATCGTCAGCTGTTGCAGGGCTTTTTCCATTTTTACAGTGAAAGCTACTAAATATATATGTAATATTAATTCGGGCATTTTAAAACACTGCAATTTTTCTATTTTTTATTTCATTGAAATTTTCACTAGTAATTCCTTAACTATTTAATTTTTATAAGCTTCTAAACTGAATGGTAATGCTTGAAGTATGGCCTTTTGTTTGTAATATTCATGAAATTACAGTTCTACTAAGTCATACTTTTATTGCTAAACAGTATGAAATTATAATTGTAAAGGATGTTTTAGAAATACAGAGGACAAATTTAAACAAAATAATTTTGCTTATAATGTGAGTTGTTGTAGCTCCACTTGAAAGAAAGATCTTTGGGTAGAAAAAAAAAGGCAATACCTTGATCATACTGATGATTTAATGTTTATTGTCACCTATCCTGCTTTTCTGTTGCTAAGACTGATCAGAAAATAGTTTAACCTTGACTTATACAAACAAGTTCCATTCTAAGGGTATATGCATGTTGCTAGCCTTAGCTTCACAATACAAGAGACACAACAGAAAGACATTCCATTGATGTGAAAAGTGAATTCCCATTGATAAAAGGCATGTTGTTTGGATAGCCCTAGGTCACATTCAGGGACTTTACATTTTCTGTAATAAATACAGTGGAAGATTTGTGATAACTATTCCCAAGTCACTTAAAATTATTTGAGGATCTGAAAGCGTGTATTCTTGATTAGCCTATGAACAGTGAAAATCTTTTCTTGACACTGGGAGCATTCAGGTTCAGTGTTAGGAATTTATCACTCATATCTGACCCAAGGAACCAGCTAATTTTAAGGGAGTGAGAACTAGCATGGCCCATTTATTTCAGCTGCAGTAACTCTCAAACTAAGGACAAAGATCTACTAACATGAATTAGCTTCCTAATGGAAGCTACAGTATACAGTACTGGTGCTCTGATTTTATTCAAATGTCGAACATCAGATCTTCGCCTCCTTTTCACCTTTAACTTAGTCTTTTGTTTATTAATTACAAATCGTTTGTTTGGTTCCTTGCAGAGCAAAATGAATTTCAAGCTTTCACTTGAATTGCAATTTTAAACAATAATTAGTAAGGTCTGAAACTATGGTATAATTTTGTGGAGGAAGAATGAGAGAAGTTCAGACAGTCATCTAAAGTCTAAACGTCTGCATCTGAGTTGTTGTCAATATACTATATTGAAAAGAAAGTTATAAATATCTCTAAAGAGATAAAACACCAAGATAATCTTACTTGTCTACTGTAGCAGGAGATAACTGCCTTCCAGTATTTGAAAGGGGTCTACAAGAAAGCTGGAGAGGGACTTTTTGCAAGAGGGTGTAGTGACAGGACAAAGGGCTGTGCTTTAAACTGAAAGGTGGTGGGTTTATGATTGTTAGAAGATATTCTTTACAGTAAGAGTGGCGGTCACTGGAACAGGTTGCCCAGAGAAGATGTGGATGTCCCACCCTGAAAGTATTCAAGGCCAGTCTGTAGCAACCTGTTGTAGTGAAAGGTGACCCTGACCATGGCAGAGGGGCTGGAACTAGATGATCATTAAGATCCCTTTCAACACAAACAATTTTATGATTGTACTTGCCATTGTTTCCTCCACTGACACAAAGTGAGGTCTAGAAAATTCTCAGAGGTTTAAATGTACACAATATAGAATTGCAGAATTTGGTGACATGAATTTTGATCATTACAAATGAAAAATGCTACTTTCACATGCATAAATTTTCTTATAGAAGGTGACTTAAAACCAAATCTTTACAGAAATAATACTGTTGGATAGTGTTTTGTAACAAAGAAAATTACAAATGTTCTTCAGTTGCTTTCTGTGTTATTGAATATTACAGAATAATCACAGAATATTCTGAGTTAGAAGGGATCCACAGGGACCATTGTGTCCAACTCTTAAGTGAATGGCCGTACAGGGATTGAACCTGTGGCCTTGGTGTTATTAGGATCACGATTTTTTGTGTTATTTTGGTTTAAATAGCACCTTTTAATTTTCTAGCTCTTAGATATGCCCTTGCTAATTTTTCTGAGTAATGAGAATTGAGCCCTTAGGAGAACAATGTAGAAAGATGTACAACATTAATTTTAAGAATACAGAAAGAAGAGGGCACAGTGTCATAATGGGGAGGTTAAGAAGCCATTTATATAGCTAAACACCTCTATATTGATAAGGATTTTAACCTAAAGCATTGGAAATATCTCTCCACAAAGAGTATATGATTATATCTTTGAAAATGATATATCAATTAACAAGTGAGTTTTTGTGGATAAGCTAAAGAAAACAACTCATTTGGTGCAAGGTTCATGTATTCTGGGTGCAGGAGACACAAAACCTGTGTTAAGCTTTGAGTGTGTTCAAAATTCTGTGAGAGTAAAGAAAAGTATTGATTGTGACAGAAGAGAAGATTACTCCTATTGTTATGTCAAAGATGAGACACTGGATAGGAAGATGTTGCTAGCAAAAACAGGAAGAAAAGATGCAGCCAGGGAAAAATCCCCAAGTGTAAGCTGCAGTGAATTTGACAGAAAAGAACAGTCTGTGGTGAAAACAATACCATTCTATAAATGTGATTGTTTGCTTAAACCAACTGAAGCAATTTTTTGTATCACAGAATCTGTTGAACATGAGCAGCAATTCTGATCAGTCTTGTCTGTCCTCTAAAGTATGGATACTACCTAATTTCTGTCAGTGTATCACAGGAAGTTAATTTCAAGTTGTTTCCTCATCCTTTACAATGTCGTTTTCCTTCATTGATTTGAGATCAATTTGGCACTTGGTCTGCTCGTTCCTACAAGGCCAAATCTGTGGCAAAAAGCATTTTAATTATCTCTTTCTAATCAGTGAACTGGCAGGAGGTTGTTCAACTTGTCTTCTCATTCCTATTATTCTTCCATCTTTAGTTTCTAAAAGATTGGTGTAAGTCTCTTGAGACACACAATCTCAAATTAGTCAATACATTGCAACATTGCTTTCTTGTATCTTGCATACACTCTGTACCTTTCAACAGAATTGACAGAGCATGAGCATGAGAGTTTTGGACTTTGGCTGTTCTTGAGGGTTATAAAGAAAGGAAACAATCTATTGTGTCCGCTGCTTCTGTGTTAAATACAAAGAAGGAGAAAAAGTCAAGTGTGTACACTGCCAATGCATCTGCATATATTTTTCTGTGTGGATGGAAAGCTGGCTATGGACTGACTTAATTTGTTGGACTCAGATATTTACCTTGTGGGCTGCAGCAGACTAGAACCTCTATTTAGAGAGCAGAACCTGAGAACATGGGTTTGCTTTTTGCCCTACTGTGAATGTTCCCGGTTACCTCAGTTAATTAGCTTTTGGTGCAAACCCTTGGGTGTAGGTAGCTAAATAAAAGGCTGACCTTGAAGATGTGTTTGTTGCTCCCAACCTCGTGGCATATTGGTAATATAAATGAAAAGACTGTTTAAATGGTTACTGAATATTTATATGTGTCATTTTAAAATTATTAGCTTTACGTCTTTATGCTTCACTTTGATTAGCTGAAAAAGGACATGGTAATAATAGCAGTAATAGTAATACTTAAAACAATATAAACATGAAGTTTATTTTCAGTAATATTCCTAAACTGTTCTGAATCATTTAAACAGATACATAAAAACAGGTAAACAGAGAGCCATATCCTACAAATCACACCTATCCCATTGCCCTGGTGCTGGTTACTGGCCTGTCCCACTGGCCTGGTCCTGGTTATCTTACCTACTTGGTCATGGTTGCCTTTTCTAGAATAGCCTCTTGAGAGAAATAATGGAGTAACACTAGAATAGGCCTGAACAACTTCACTGCTCTGAAGCACAGCTGGCCATCATTCTAAAAGCAATTTTGGGTTTTGTAGTTTTAGGTTATCTATCAGTTTATGTCCATTAAAACTCATAGAAGGGCTGTGCACAATGAAGTGACCCAAAGTGTGCAATAGATACAAAATTGTTCTGATCATGCATAGAATTATTCCAATCATTTAATTGGGACCATGATATGCATCTACATGACTTTCTGATGTAAAGTATATTTTAGTGTTTTTATTAAAGAAAATATTTGCTGCAGTTCTCCAAGCCGAATGACAATGTTATTTTATTAAACTACTCTCTGGTAACTGCCTTGGTTGATGTGAAAACCAGTTCACAGCCTCATCACCACTTGGTTCTCAGTGAAATTCTTTTTTCTTACATATAGCTGATTTTCCAGGAACAATTAAATAATTATATGATCCCTTTTGCGCCGTAGTATCTGACAACAGCCTTCCTCTTTCTCCTCTGTGTTTGGGCTTTTATCTTGAATATTATGCAGACCAACAAATTAGAAAGCATGGCTAGATTTGAGTTTGAATAAAATATGAAAGTTCTGTCCCTGAGATCATCAAGGTTTCACACTTCCATGTTTACTGCTCTGTATGTTCACATGTGTTCCCACATGGCTGCCGTTGAGCCAGGGCGATTAAGGCGTTCCTATTCACACGGTCCTTTGCAACCTGTTTTGTAGGTAGGAATTATCCATCAGAATTGCCTTCAGATCTCCTTTTTCACTGCAATTCAGAGATTTTTTAACATTCTGCAACAGGCAAAGAGGTTGGTCAGACCTCTTCAGAGGTACAAAGGGTATTGTTTAGTCTAATTGTTTCACCCAACCCATGCCATTCTCTGCTCTTCAGGGCAAATGAAGTCCGCCAAAAAGTCTACAGTTCCCAAATTAAGCTGTTACTTTTGGATACTGTGATATACCTGTATAAAAGAGAAAACAATATTTTCTTGAACATCTAGTGGATACAAAAACAGAGCTATGAAAAAAAGAGTGACTGCCTTCATATAAAAACTGAATTATAATATTTTTAAGACATAACCCCAATTCCCTATAAACTCACAGATCTTGCTTGTATGAACAATTTTTTCAAGGCAGTAATGAGATATCTGATTTTGAACATGTGGAGATTTAAGATGTTGTCACCACAGTAGTCCTCCTTGCTTTTCTGCCAGAGGAGACTATCTACAGAGCTGGGCATAAAACTGAATGGATTCAGCTTTTTAAATTGATGTTCTTAGTATCTGAACACTAACTAGCTTCACCTGCTGAAGTCTGCTAGATTTTATGAGTCAGAGCATGAGAATTTTGCCTCAAGTGTCAGGAGAAAAATCAACATCAGTTTGGCTTTGTGAAAGAGTGAATGTCACATGATCAGTGGTCACAAACCTTTAAGGACCATTATCTTAATGAGTACCTGAGATAAATTAGCCCTATAGTTGAACTACCCTAATCTGACAATTAGTCATCCATGATAAACTATTACTTACAGTGAAAAAAAAGATATATCTTTGAATTCCTGCAGTAATATGACTGTGCTTACAAGGAACTTTAAAAACATTGTGGTACTAAATTCTCTTATTTCTGGGCAATGAAATTAAGACAAATGATTTAATTTTCTTCAGACAGGGCCTCCAAAATCAACCACAGACAAATTTTCTTTCAATATCTCTCCAAGTACACTCTGGGTACCTTAACTTTTTTTTGCAGTGTGATTAATCCATAATTTTTAAGTAACAAAATCTAAAATGAATGGTCTGGTAGACATAGGCTCATAGGCAGGTCTGCATCAAGCAGTTATAATATGATTGCTTTGTTGTCCTTGCTTGAAGCTACAGTCACAGGGAGACAACCAGTGTAATGCTTAATTAATCAGGCTGATTTACTTAATACAAGGAGATTATTCAGAAAGATGATCAACTACATTGACAAGATTAGTTATCAAAAGTCCTCTTGTTATACAGAGAGGTATATCTCTAAGTTATCAAATGTGGTCAAATTGTGAAATTTGCTGGCTTTGTTGGCACAGCAGCTGTTCGCATGACCTGCTGATTGTCATACTTTACTGATTTTCTTTTGTATATTTCAAAAATCTGTGAAAATTGATGTATTTGTTATCTCATAGCATCAAACTCATCAAACCCATTGGTGGTCCTCAGTTTGTTTGACAAGGCTCTGGATTAGAAAAATTAACTTCTGTTTAAAACACAATTATCTTCAAGAACAGACTTGAGGAACCACTGATCCACTTAAGCATGTCATCTGTAGTAGTACACTGTGGCAGACATGATGTCATCCTGCTGCCTGAAAGCTATCTATTTTTCAATTCTTTTTCACAACATCATTTCTCACACCATGCCATCATTTTTTAATGTAAAGGAAGTGTTATCACATATTTCACATGTATGGCCTGCAAGTTAATAATAAAAAGACTTGTCATTCAGCAGCAACATGAGTCTTTGTATGCCAAGACATTTTAAGACAGAGTTAATTCTGGAGTTTCCTTATTCATAGTCTCCATGCCTGTAATTTTCCAGGTGTCTAATTCTCATTTGTTGTGGTTAACTTTCAATTAAGAATTAAGAGAGGAAGTCTAATACTGTGTACACATTTTGCAAGTCTCTGTTTAACTAAGTATTTATAACTTGAATGTCTCCAAGTGTGTTGCTTAATTATTGATACTTTGAAGATATTTTTATTTAAAGATTCAAGAATAGGCGCTGTTATGTCACATTCTTGCATTTATCTGACTTAAACTTGTTTTAAAATTCTAATAGGCAATAGGTAAAGTTAAAAAATATTTTTCCATTCATTCTTTATAGGGCTTCCCTGAAAAATGTCAGATTTCTTACAGTGGAAAAAAGTTTGCTGATATTGTTGGATTGTTGAAGTTTGAGGTCTGTGTTTATTTTTCTCATGGAAATATATGGTTTTTTTTCAGGGCAGATGAGTATAAATTCATTTAATGGTGCATTCAATATGTATTAAGGCTTTAATTCAAGATGCGTTATTTGAAGTCACAAGTTTAACTTAAACTAGAATTGCTAAGGAATTTGTTCCTTAAATAAGAGATTTTCAATTTTAGTTGCAGTAACCTTATGCAGTGGAATTTCTATTTTAATAGAAATTTTTCTTCAGAAAATACAACACCAATATGGGATGGTATTTTGGAATACTTTCTTATCATGTGGCAGATGGCTCAGTGCAGTTCATACCCAAATTCTTAGACTTCTCAGGAATGCGGTGAACTGACCTAGTAACCAGAATCCTAGTAAACCCAGCTTGTTTGCAAGTGTTAAACTTACGTGAATCCTGACCACATTTTTGTATCATGTACTTTCTTTTCATCTGAAAAAGCCTCTGAGGGATGTGTTCAGGCTAAAGGTTGTTCTCTGGAATAAAAAGATTTTATCAGGGTCAGAAAGAGAAAGTATTACTTTCTCACTTTTAATTTTAACAGCAGAAGAAACAAGAGAAACAGTGTGAATAGCTCTAAGGCATACTTCCTTATTCCTTCTATACTTACATTTCTCCATTCCCACAATCAAAAATGCAGGGCCTGCCAGTGTGCACACTCCTTTGTGAGCATCTGTGCCTTTCACAGCACCACAGAAAAATGTCATGCTCCCTAGACCTTAACACAAAACAACTGTCTTTCTGCAGAAAACAACAATCTTGCCTCATCATTTCATTATACGCTTTCACAACAGGAAAAGAAGAAAAATTTTCCCCTTGAGTTTTGACTTTTGCAAAATTAGGCAGTTTGGTAAAGCCCAAAAGGTCATGTTGTTTCTTTGAGACAGCAGTCTGTGTATCTGGGAGGATGTCAGAACTATGAGAGCTGCATATTACATTTTATTTGGAAATCTGTGGGCTGGCTTCCCCTATGTTTGTGACTTTTAGAAAATAGCTTCTTCTGGAAGATGGTGCTTTTCTGGCAGTAATTTCTCTTCTGCAGAAGTTGTTTTAAAGTTGATGCAAATACATATCAATGTACATCACTGAGACTGAGATGCCTGCCTGGATATATATCTGGCTGTGACACATGAAAGGTTTTATTTGCACTCACATATTTTTGAGAAGTTCAGTATATGGAACAGGATCTCATGGGAAAACCTGCTACAATCTTCACACTTTGTTCAGTGGGGTGGAGAGGCCGTTCTTTTATGTCTATGAGGCTGTTCCTCAGGAGGCAGAAGAGCTTGGAGGCACCAGTGCCTGTAGAGAATACCAGAGATCACTTTTTCCTCTTTTGCAGAGAAGTTTGAAGAAACGGCATGCTTCCCTGCAATGCAATCTCTTTCAGCCCCTGAGGCACTAGAGGTTTACTGCACGTTCATGCCAGTTACTGTCTAAAAACCACAGTATTATTTTAAAGATGAAGAAGCTGATTTTTGTTTGTTTAGTTTTCAAAACACTGAACAATTCACCTTAGTGTTAACAGACTAAAGGAGGCAGAGCTTCAGGCATTTTCATCAAGGCTGAATTTAGGTTTGTGGAAAATTCTCAAAATATGTTCAGAGGCACACAGCAAGTGTGAAGTGGTTATCGCACTGGGTTTCTGGGTTTACTCAGAAAAGCCTTCTTTCTTGTCTGAAAGTAGCCCTGAGAAAGCTTCATATAATGTGAATGTGGTATACTGTGAATATGATATATTTAATTCAATTTTTTGAATGCCCATCAGCTGTTTCGGGCCATAACGTGTAACTCTTGTTAGAACTACTTTAATGAGAATAGTTGTTTATCAAACGTAAAAATACTAAGACACATGCATGAGGGTGAAGAGAGAGGAAGGGTTGATCAGTAAAGTATTTTAAGTTGACCAGACATAAGTGGAACCTCACAAATGGAAGCAGGAATAAGAGCAAAGCTACAATGCTACAAAATGTGATTGTAATTGGGGCATCAGCCTCACTGGCAATCCTTCCTTGGATTTAAATTTGAAAGGACTTTGAAATTTCAAAGGACTTCAGGCTTTCAGTTCTCTGTTTAGAGGTATGTAACTGTAAGCAGATAGCACTAATTCATAATGTGTAAATGGACTTTCTATAGGAAATGTGTGGAGACAATTGAGGGAACTACTTTAAATCATTGTAATAGGTGAGATGGAGCTTAATCTAACCAAACAATAAAAGAAAAGCTGGGTAGTCACTATAGCATAGCAAAATTGTGGTGCAAGTTTTTTCCTTTCAGAAGCAACACATTAAAGCCACAGCATTAGTAGCCTCTGGGGGAAAATTATGAAAATTCTGATCAGTGAATTTGCTATGTTTAGTGGTAAAAATATAAAATCCTTCCTACCCTGGCAATATTCTGACCCTGAAGCCACAGAACTCTGCTCCCTCTTGCAGTTCTGACTTGGATGTAATAAGTGTGCCCCTTCTACAGAGGTGAGTCACTCCAATAATGCACATAGCATCTACTTTACATGTTTAACAGTATATTTTTAATTTTGGACCATCATCAGTGCAGGTTCCTCTACAGATTGGTCAGATTTAGGGTTTTTTTTTTTCTGTGTCCTGACAAGCACGTGTAAGAGAAATGAGGAAAAAACATCCAACCTCAGAAATACTGAAGTGTTTTGGAGTATATGTCTTGTCAGCAGAGTTTTAGAGCTTGTGAAGTGATGGTGTTCAAATCATAGAGTATCTGTAAAAAAGGTGAGATATATTTATCTTCAAATGTTTTATTTTCAAATGAAAAATACAATTTTTTTTTTTTACTTACCCCAAATTTGTACTGGTGTAGCAGCTCTTGGCTGGCTGCTAGACATCCACCAAGCTTGTCTATTATTCCCTCTCCTCAATAGCACAAGGAAAAAACATGTGATGGAAAAATTCAGGAGTAGAAGAAAGGACAAGGAAACCACTTACCAGTTACAGTTAGGGGCAAAACATTTTTGGAATTTTTGGATTTGGAATTTTTTGGAATTAACTTCATTTATTGCCATTAACAGAGTAGGATATTAAGAAATACAACAAAACTAAGCACACCCTCCCACCACCCGTCTACATCTTTGCAGGCTCAACTTCACCTCCAACTCTCCTACCTCCTCCCTGAGTGCCTCAGGGAGATGGGAATGTGACTTGTTGTCAGTTTCCCTTCCCTTCACCAGCGTGGGGTGTCTCCCATAGTAAAAAGTCATTCATTAATTTCTTAAATATGGGTCCTTTTCATGGGCTGCAGCTCTTCAAACAGTGCTCCAGCAGTGGATTTTTCCCATGGGGTAGAGTCCTTCAGTGGTGGATTGTTCCTATGAGGGCTCCTCTCACTAGGCCGTACTTCCTGACAGAAAACCCACTCCTGCCTGGGATCTCCACAGGGTAAAATTGCTTCATGGTATGTCCACCTGCTCTAGGATGGGATCCTCCATGGACTGCAGAGTGGATATCTGCTCCAATGTGGACCTCCATGATACGGTCTTCTCCTACTGCAGGGGAAACTCTGCTCCAGCCGATGAAGCTCCTCCTCCCCCCCACATTCTTCCCTTTCACTGGGGTCTACAGGGCTCTCGCATATTCTCCCTCTTGTCTCCTAGCTTCTGCTCAGCAGTTTTCCCTTTCTTAAATGTGTTGTAACAGAGGAACCATCACTGTTGCTGATGGGCTCAGCTTTGGGCAGTGGTAGGTCCATCTCGGAGCTGGCTGGAGCTGCGTCTGTCAGACACAGCATCACAGAATCATAGAAAGCTTGGGTTGGAAGGGGCCTTGAAGATCATGTAGATCCCAGCTGCTTGCAATGGGTAGGGATGGTCCCCACTAGATCAGGCTGAACACTTCCAGGGAAGGGGCGTGCACAGCCCCTGTGGGCAGCCTGTTCCAGCAATGGAGGCAGATCCCAGTGTCTTCTCACAAAGGCTGTCCCTGCAGACCCCCTCTACCAATACTTTGACACACAAACCCAGTACACAGAATTTACTTTTGTAAAATTTAATCAGATAAGAAATTAAGATAAAGAAGATGAAGATCAAGTAATAAATATTTTTATGATAAAGCTTCCAATTTTTAACCCCCATTAAACCCTTGACATTTTATTTTGTGGAATTGTTTTATGATTGTTAATGTCTTTAATGGCCATTTGCCATTTTCTGCAGTCTGACTTGTGCAAATTTATTTCTCTGTCGATAATTTTAACTGCTAGTTACTTAGTGCAAGCACTGTGAAGCATAAAAGTGTATTTTATAGATTTGCTGTTCGGTTTGTGAAAGTGATTGGCCTGGTTACGAGTGATAAGTAGGAAATTGCTCTCCTGATATAAAGTGTTGTCAAATGACCATTTGCAAGTTGCAGGAAGATATAGTTTCATTTAATTTTCTAATGATAATAATGAATGAGCAGGACACACCTTTACTCATTTTGCAAGTGAAAAAAAATTAAATGGGGGATGAATCCCCCACTATTAAGAGCGGGAGGAATTGAGGGACTTGTATACATTTAAATGAATGGAATAAAATTATGCTGGGGTGATATCACTATACTTGCTAGTGGATTTACTTTTTGAGTGATTTATTTCTTAGATGTTGCAGTGCCTATATGTTTATGCATGAGGAAAGGCAGAGAGAAATGGTTTTCAGTTGAATGAAGTAGAGGTACTGAATTTGCCATCACCAGTGACTCAAATCAATCTGGGATTGTCTATTTGACATAACTGTCAATATCATGTTATTGTGGGATTCTAACCTGCCAGATGGGTACATTTAATTCTGAAACTAATAAAAAAATAGACTGCAACCTCTGAAATTCTGGTGACAGTAACAAGCTGCTGAAATTTAAGTTGTTAAGTAGATACAGCTATTAGAGATTGACTCCTTTTGTGCATGGTTTTATCACAGAGAACAATATGACCTATGGTTACAGAAGGCCCATTCATTTATGCACAAGCTCTCTGGCAGAGCTTGTGCATAGTACTAGGCAAGAGATCTCATGAGAGTAATTCTCACTCAGTGGTTAATGTTGCTTGTTTCCAGCTTATCTGATGCCATGGTGATGTCTTCATATAGCCACTGTAATTTCTTTGTATAACAGATTCAGTGTTACTCCTCCACTCTCCTTTAAGCTCAATTACCTCTTTTTGTCTTCATGTAGTTTTCTCCCACATTTATATCTTCCACTTATATCCACACATGCACATGCTCCCCCTCTCTCTTTATGATTTTTTCATTATAATTTCATTCTAATTAATTGTGTCTGGTAATTATTTATATTGTTCTAGGATGTTGAGCATACACCACTTTGCAGAAGAGAATGAAGATCAATACAATTAGAAACTCAAATCTGAAAGAAACAGTAACACAGTGTTAAATAGACAGGTTTGGGTTATTCTCCAGTGAACTCCACCTTGCCTGTAACTCTCACTAAGGATGCATTATCCATTCACCAGAGAAATTGTCCTGCTGAGTCCTCATTAAGATGATTTTTGAAAGATTTTCCCTGGAACTTAGTATCTCAACTGCAGTGTAGTTTTGTGGTTACTGCTCTTAGGTTTGCCCTGACGATATTACCAAAAATCAGACCTCTGTCTGATGTCAAAACTAAACAAAGAGCTGTTTTCTTTGATCCTAATTGCATGAGAGAGACAGAGAAAGAATGAAATACCTGGGAGACTTTTCTGACAATTTGAGTGTGAGAGCAGACAGCACATGCTGGGATTATCTTTAACAAATGACCCCGTGAAAGGTTTACTGTGTCTGAAAAAAATTAGAAAAAAATTGGATGTGTGATTGTCTTATCTGCAACAATTACTAAAGGTTTTCTGGGCAAAGAACAGATTGGAGTCCTGTGCTCCACAGCTAGGGAGTTGAGAATAAATGTGATGGATCAAAAGTTTCTCTGTGTTATATTTCTTTACAGACTCCGTCAAGAGCTATGAAAATATGCTAGAATTATACATAACATCATGAGTGGAAAATCATTTAATCTCTGCTCAAGTCTGCATTTTGTCCCTCTTGGAGATAAAGACAGGAAGGAGATAATGTACTTACAATTCTGTGCAGTACAATATGCTATATAAATCTGAATGTTTCTTAAATGTTTTGTCATGTTTGCTTATTCTGGACCTGAGATTTACATGAATTTTTGCATACAGTGTAGTTGAGTGATAATTCCTAATTTCTGCTTTAAGCAGTTACATTTGGTATTCTGTTAAAAGGATGACACGTTTGTTCTGATTTCCTCCCTCTCCTATCCTTGCCCTTTACTTTTAACTTTTTTACTCTGTATGTAGTGTTTTGTGTTGGAGAATGGATAATGATTGCGTAAATGCTGTGCTAAAAAATCAAATGAAAAGATGTTGCTATTTATTATGACCTTTGATATCTGAACAACTAATGTGATCAACACACGTCTGTGATGTAGAGCTAAGGTTAAAGATTCAATTATTTTACCTCTAAGTAGCTGAAGCACTCATGTGATAGCTATTTATTAGGACTTAACCTAGACTTTCAGTTCAAAATGACAGGTTCAAATATTAGAGTAAAAGCCACCTCATCAGTAAGGTGGTGTTATCCCATGGGGACCACACTTTCAAAGGATTCACATCAGGACTTTGCAAACATCAATGGACATCCTGGCTTTAACTATGAAAAAATAACTTTCTGCTCTTTTTGTCTCTGTGTGCGTCTGTGAGTATGAATTTCTTTTTACTCTCACGTATTTATCTTTGTCTAGCTGATCTGTGTCAACTCTTTGGTGTTTCAGACACATGAGGCTGTACCTGCTTTTTTTTTTGATACTTTCTTCCAAAAGCTGCTAAGTCAGTGTCTTTCATTTCATACTCATGTGTGCTAGCTTTTCCCCCTGGATGCTTCTGCATGCCCTCTTGACTTTATTTTAGGATTTACTGTTTCAGTTCTTGTTTCATCTTTTTCCACTCCCCAGAGAGTCTTTGTTTCTTTTCTCTTTCTCAAAATTTTTATAATCATCAGAGCTAGTCCCTGTGGCATTTGCTGCTTCTGTTAAGGCATTATTTCCATGGAGCTGTTTTATGGGATTTGGAAATGTATCTTCACAAACCACAATAATGAAGCTGAATGTTTAATGTTCTTTACACTGACAACATTTGGCTTCATGTTGTTTTCTATGACAAACAAACAGGAAAATAAGATAGAAAACAGAAAACTACAGTGGAGAATTATCAGGAAAAACAAAAAAACCAGCTGAATTTTATATCTATATTCACAGTTTTGGAAAGAGTAACTGAGAGGTTAATCTCAGTATAGGTATATTCTAGGTATATTGTGTATGTTGTTCAGAGACATATGAATTGGATCCTCTCTCTTTAATTATAAGAAGTTCAATAGCAGTCTTATGACAGATTTCTTTTCATTGTTTTCCCTTACATGCAGACTTAAATACATCTTCAAAGCAACAGCTAGTACTTATTAAGCATGGATCAACTATTGCCTCTTCAGCCTTGCAAACAAAACATCTACAATTCACCATATTTCTGTATACTTATGCTGCTTATTCATCTTCCTGTAGGATTCAAATTGCTGTTTTCAGTCTTCTTAATAGTGAATAAAGGTCTGCCACTCAAAGAGCAGCAATAAAAATGGGGCAAAGTGTCAGTCATAGGAGAGAGCTTAACACAAATGGTTTCAACAGTAAGGAAATATGCACTTTCTATTTTAACTTTTGAAATGGTACAAAGCATCAATTTTAGTTCTATTTTAATGTCACTCATTTGCTCAGTTCATAATTTTTAAGTGGCAAAGAATTGGCTTAAAGAATTTTTGGATTCACTTTTTTATTTGGTTAAGATGAGGGAATCTCATGAATTGGCTTAAAGAATTTTTGGATTCACTTTTTTATTTGGTTAAGATGAGGGAATCCCACATATACCAAAAAAAAAAAAAAAAAAAAAAAAAAGACTCTCAAAGGCTTTTTCCATGTCATGAATTTTTGTAATTGTATTTTCATATTTTTTCAATATTTTACATTTTTACTCAGTTCTGCCCTGAAAGTTCTGGATTGGCAAAAAACATATTAATTCAAATGGATTCAGAAGACCAATGAATTAAGTTTTACAGTATATATGTGTATACAAGTACAGCACCTACTGCAGCAAAGCACGTGAATGCTGAGAACCTATCTTTTTACAGAATTGCTCTCTGGGAGCTACATCTCATTGACATGAGAAACATCAGCAGTGTAAAATGCAAGTCCATTGTGTACTATTATGACCATATTTGACATAATCAGTATAGTTCTGGCTTTTGTGAGAAAGGTTTACTCTATATTTATAATGATGGCGGGGGGGTTTCCTATTTTTTTCCCTCTTTATTACTGCAGGGAACATATTTTTCTTGTATCAGTGATTTAAGATGATTTTCGGTTTGGACAGTAGACCTAGCTGACATCTGACACCAAAACGATTTGCAATGTGTATAAAAAGTTGAACATAACTAGACCATAGCTTACTAGTGGGGACAAGAGCAGTTTATTTCCTAAGCCAGGTGTTAATGTGAAACAGAGTCATAATGGCTTCTCTAATTCTTCTCTTTAATTTTTATTCTATGCCCTCAACTTCCTTTGCTGAAATCCCTACAGAGACACACCACTGGGGTGTCCACTGAGCAAAACTTAAGTTGGCAGTAATAGAACTTATAGGAGAGACAATGTAATTTAAAAGTGGAATCAGACAAAGTAGTGTAAAACTCTCAGTTACAATACTCCTATAGAGTTTTACTTGATTGATAGTGACTCATAGGCAAGTATTTAATTACAGTTAGCCACAGGTAAAGAAACAAGAACCAAAGTTATTTACCATTATTTAAATATGTATGACTCTGTTCCAGATGGAATCTCAGTTTAACTTTAAAATTTAAATTAATTCTCTAAGCAAGAGACTACTGCCTGGTCAATACTGCTTGGTGGCCTTTCTAACCTCAACTCTAGGGACTGTTTTGCTCCAACCATTTTGTAAGAAAACATATTTTCTGTGGTGAAGGGTAGTGCTGCAAAACTTCAAATACAAGGACAGATTTTACCTCTAGCTCTTGAATAAACTCATAGACTTTTTCACATGTAAAGGTAAATGTAATAATGTCCCGCTAATAGGAACATTTCAATGTGTTTTTAACATTTTAAAATATCAATAATGAAACATTTAATATCTCTTTCTTAATATTTATTTGTCTTTTATACTTTCATATTTTCCAGTTGTTATTTAGGAATGTCTGCAATCTGTGTGTAGAAAAAATATGCCTTATCTCTAAGGAAACTACGCTAAAAGAAGAATTGCATTTTTGTAAGTATAAATAACTGTGCCAACAAGGGGCAGTTTGGAGTATGCAGTGTCACTGACAGGATTTATAGAATTCACTAAAACTGTCATACCTCAAAGGTGATTCTTGGTATGTGATTTCAACTGTGCTAAAATTAAAGCCTCTGGCATGATATTCTGAAGCTGTTTAACAATATTTAGTAAGACTATAAATGTTTAAGATTGGAAAGAAAAGAGAATGCTATGCCAATAACTGGTTTTTATATTTTTTTAGTGGAATTAAAACATTTTTGGGGTCTGTGCAGAATTAATTTTTTTACCTGCTTGATGAAATTGCAATGTTTTTCTTTTGGTGAAAAATAATTTAATTTCAGTTTTTCCTAACTCTATAAATATTAATTTTAAATGTGTTTTCAAAATCTTGCAATTAATATATTTAAAATTGCTTAATTCTTCGCTGTGTATGTCTACTTTGCTCAATCTGTGAAGTTTTTGTAGGTGTCGTGGTTTAATCCCACTTGGCTGCTCAGCCCTATCCATCCTCTTGCTCCCTGACCCCCAGAGGGATGTGGGAGAGAATTGGAAGAACAAAATAAAAATATGTAGGTTGAGATAAAGGCAGTTTAATAGGTAAATAGGAAGCTGTACATGCCAGCAAAGGAAAACAAGGAATTCATTCACCACTTCCCATGGGCAGGCAGGTGTTCAGCCATCTCTAGGACAGCAGGGCTCCATCATGCATAGCAGCGGCTTTAGAAGAGAAATGCCATCATTCTGAATGTCTCCTGCTTCCTTCCTTCTTCTTCCCTGAGCATTATATGCCAAGCACAGTGCCATAGCTGGGGTCAGCCAGCCCAGCTGTGTCCTTTTAGCCTCCTCACTGGAGGTGGGACAAGGAACAGAAAAAGCCTTGACTCTGTGTAAGCACTGCCCAGAAGTGGCAAAATCATTCCTGTGTGATCAACAATGTGCTCAGCAGAAATCCAAAATGCAGCTTCATACCAGGTACAATGCAGAAAACAAACTATCCCATCACAAACCAATTCCATTGGCACAACAACCATTTTTCATTGTGCCCAAGTCTTTGTGATTGTCCTAGTGTTCATGCCTTTCTCTCATCCTGGTCTTGTGCAGGCTATGTAAAGCACCTGAAACCAGATCCTGTCATTGGAGCTGTGGCCCTCTCACTGTGTTCTGAGAAGTCTCAGCAACAGAGGTGACTGATAGAGGACAAAAAAGTGCCACTCTTTTCCACTGCTACGTGAGAAGGCCATGGACAGCTTTAACTTATAGACAAAATCTGTGTCATGGTTGGGCAGGTGCCTGATAGACAACCCCTCCCAGCTCCCTTGATTGTGAATTTTGGGTATACAGCATCTTCTTTGCCCCTAGAATTTATCTGGCAATCTTTGTGCTATCACATTCCTTGTCAGTGATAATAAAACCTGTCTTGCCTATAAAGGATTTCCTAATGAAGCATGGAAGGCAATACAAGCACAGCTTCTGTGCACTGATGCACCTTCAATAAATCACACTCATAAAAGGCAAGGAGGTAGCTCGATTTAAAAGTAGAGAATTAAAGTCTTTTATTCTGCTGCCGTTAATTCAGTAATTCCATGTGCAAAGACCCCCTGATGCTTCAAGTTGTTAATTTAATGCTACCATTTAATGAGTAATGCAGTGGTATTGTACAAAACAGTGCAAATTTTGCTGCAGTAAGTGTTAGGCAAATTGCTTCAGGCTGATATGGTTTATACATACCAGACTTCATGAAATTATTTTTTTCTCCCATCCTTAACCTTGATCTATTTATGCACACATAAATTATTTCTCTCAGTTTGCTGGTTTTTTGACTTTTAGAGAGGTTTTTTTTTTTTTGGTTTTTTTTTTTGTTTGTTTTTTTTTAAAATTTTGTATTGCTTTCCTCACTTCAACCTACTGCATGGAAATATTTCAAAATAAACTATAAATATGAAGGTACCTGCATACTGCTCCTCCTGATTTCTTATGTATGGAGGCAGAGGTCTTAAAACTCCTGGCAGGATTTATAAAACTAAAGGAAGCCCATTTCCAATACGTCAGCTGGGGACTAACTATGGCATTCCTATCTTTCAGTGAAATTGAAAGAATTTTCTAAAATTGATGGAGTATTCTGCACAGTGCAAGCAAAGCACTGTGCTGCCATGCTGCAATTATTTTCACTTCTGTCAATTCCATAGCACTCTGCTCTGCAGATGTGCAGGTTTTTTTTTTCCTTAGTCTTTCATGTCCTTTGAAAGTGAAGAGGAACAATTACTAATTGCACTGAAATGTATGTAAAAGATTTAAAAACAACAAATTTTTTTATTAAAAATACAACTTACAGTCTCAAATGAGTAGCATAAGTTTGGTTCTGACTAGAGATAGTTGTTGGAGAGTACTTACAAGTGCATTTTGGATCCCAAAACTTCTATCCTTATGTTTTTTCTGAAAGACAAATAATAATGGAGTATTTTTGTATGTGCTATGTATCTTCCATTGTTATGCAAACTCTCGCCTCAGGAAACCTGTGCAGAACTCCAATGTAATTATAGTAGAAACAGAGAACTTGTGAGAAAAGATCTTGGGATTTGGCCCACAGTCGAAAAGAAACCTTGCAGTTCTGTGCACTTCAGCTGAGGGGAGTGCTTCTAACAGCTTACCTTTGGGTTTATTGGCAGCATTTAGCTGCTAGGATGTCTTGGGCTTGGTGCAAAATTGCTCTTTTTGGAGCTTAGGAAAGGACTGTCTTGGGCCTGCTGCAAAATTGCTCTTTCTGGAGCTTAGGAAAGGGCAAAGGGATTTAGAGGATAAATGGGTAGTACAGGCTGCTTTGTATTACCTTCAGCATTTTTAAATGCTGTACACTGTGGGAAAGAGCAATGGCTGTCATCTTTGCTTTTGACAACTTTTCCCTGAAATAAAATGACTAGAAGTCACCAGTGTGCTGCAGAATAGCCCAGTCCTAACACTTACCCTGCTCGGTTTAGTTTATCCACATGGTTTTTCTGGGCTCTTGTTCTTTTGACAGATATGGGCAGCCAGTTCTTCAAGATGGAAATTTTCCTCTACAGTGATTTAGGCTTTAGGAATTGTGCTTTTATTTAGTTTACTAATCAGAACAGCTGCTTATATGAGCTACTTTGAGGGGAAATCCTCACTGCCTGTTGGGATGCCAGGTCTCAGGAAAAAATATAAAAGATCCAGAAGAGAGATTTCAAGTACTTTAATTTATTTCAAGACTTCCAAGCTGCTCAGGAAGGAAAGTAAAGGACACTGTTTGAACATGTTCTAAAGTATTTTTTTTCTGATTTGAGGCACAACATCTTTTCTGCCTAACAACGAGACACATGGGAGGCTTGAGTCTCTCTTGCTGATGTTGGCAAGTTCATCCTTCAAAAGCTTAGCTCTCCTGCTAGCCTGGGCTGCCTTTGAGTGTGTGCCACATCATTAACGCCTCCTGATCTGCAAAACTTGAAGTATTTTAACAAAAACGATCTTGTATTCCAGCAATGGCCTAACAGGTAACTGTTTGCAGTTAGTGATATTTATAGAAAAGTTTGAGAACTCTTTGAGGTTAGTCTCATACATTTTATGTAAGAAACAGATGAGAAAATTTGGTAATTAAACAAAACTTAAGCAATTTTATCTCATTTGATGTAATGCCATATGCCCCTCATCTCTGACTTTGTGTAAGCACATACATACATAAATATATACATATTATACTCATTTTTTAGACTAGATGTTACTTTTTTTGCAGATTTATCTCTTGCAGAGAGGTATTCTAGTTCTGATAACAGTTTGTATAATTGAAGGCTGTTCCCTTAGAAACTGCCAGCTGAATAACCTTAAACTGCAATGGGAATAAATGGAGTAACTAATATTTGCTGAACCTCTGGGGTTTGTGAAATATTCCTATACATAAATCTAGCAAATAGGCTTCTGTGAATAAAAAGCATGTTTTAAAATGGTATATTATTATTTTTATGTGCATTGTAATTTTTTTACTTGGGTTGAGGTTTCCTGCCACTTTTTAGCTGGGTATACTGTGAGTAATTCTGAAAGCAAATTTAATTTTTTTCTCTTACTTATTTGTGATTTATGTTTGATTTTTAAACAGATCTTTATACCTGAAGATATTCACTTCAGAGGTAACTCTTGATATTACACAGATATACTAGCTTTATTGTCTTACCTCACTTTCTATTAATTTACATGAAAATGGTATTTACATTACTTGTAGGCCAGGTCTAAAAGAAAATACTTCCATCTTTTTGAGCATGATAATTGGGACAGTGAAATCTGATTTGACTTCCAAGCACTTTGGACATACAGTGAATATTACTGTACTGTTCACACTAAGGCCTTGTAAAATAAAACCCTGGCTTTGATTGCTCTTTGACACTTGAGAACAGAGACACATTAATAGGAAATGGGTCAGTTTAGGGAAGAGACTTCCTCTGACTCCCAGACTGCTGGTCAGCTGGATGTTGCTTGGCTTTCTGTCTCCAGGAGGGCAAAACAAAGTCCATCTGTTGCATTTATTTAAAATGGCCAAGGCAATAGGGAGCACTGTTATTCCTCTGTTAAAAAATCCTGGTAAATTCAGGCTGCAGGGAAAAAAATGTTCAAAAAATTCATTATTCAATGCATTAACTGCCACTAATTAATTTTTAATATTAAATAACTTTTAAAACATTTAGCAGGGAGCTGCAAAATACTTTAAAAAAACCCTTATAGATGGAACTTCTTGGGGAATCTTTCTGGGATAGCTGAAAGACTGCATAAAAGGCAGTACTACAATTCTATAAAACTTGGGCCAGTAGTTATTATACATCAATATGTCAAATTCCCTTGGAATAGAATATTAAAAAAAATATGACATGCTGATAGCTTACAGTGATTGAAGGTGGTATATGTGATAAAGGTTAGTATATGCCAAGCTGCCCTGAGTTTATTTTTGGGGAAACAGGGTAAGAAATGTGAAATCAGAACAGAGATGACGAAGCTAAATTTTCTCTAGTTCCCTTTCTCAAGAAATTCTCAGAGCATATCTGTTATGAGCAATGAGCTCTGCTTTTACGTAGAAAAGTTTGATTTGGTTGTTTTTTTTTCATTCTGAGAAATAGAACTGTTCACCACTATTTTTCCTCTTAACTGTTGGATTACTATTTTAATACAAATATATATTTTTGTGCACAGTGGACCTGGGTGATCAATCATCTTGAAGGTAAAGACAAGGAGCATTAAAATGAACCTGAGATTCTGGGGAAAACTTATATAGAAGTGTCAGTTCCTCGAAGGGTTGAGGATTTCATGCCTGTGTATATTGCTTTGTGGCAGTCCAGGTGGAACAACACAAAGCTGGAAACTAGGATGAGACAGAGAATCCCTGCCAGCCTAGAATGGAAATTGTTGCATGAGAGGCTACCTCCTGGCAAAGAAAGCTAATATTCTGTTGGGTTCTTAAGTGATATTAAATTGAGAGTTTCACAACAATAAGCACCAGCATGATTATGCTGGTGGGTCTGAGTTACATGACATGAATGTAAGCAAAACTGTTTCATAGAAACAGATATAACACAGCTAATTTATTTCACTCTAAAAAATCTTTTTCTTAATTAGGCTGCAAAACTCAGTCCCAGTTAGAGTGATTTTCGGTTATCAAAAGAAGAAGCAGGAAACATGTTTGAATGCCAAAATTTAGGAGCATAGTAATAGATTCTTTAGTAAAGAGACTGCTGAATATCAACTGTACTAACCCTGTCCATAACAATCATCTGCACTACTGATCATTAACTTCAGAATGAGCAACAGTGCTAATTTATTTAATGAACCTGCAGGTAATTGTTGTTTCCTTTGCTAATTACGTCAGGGAAATGAGACCTGTTAGCACTGAAATGGCTTGAAATACTTAAGCAAATCTTTCTGAAGGGTAAAATGGCTTGAAATACTTAAGCAAATCTTTTGGAAGGGTAAAATGCCTGGCTATTTTTTTCCTACTTTCTGTTCTGTGATAAAGTTTTTGTTATTCTCTTGTTTTAATTACTGAGAATTTTCTTTTTCATCCTTTAAACAGTAAATCTTGGACATAATGTATGCTTCAATATTTTGGGAAACACCTTCACATAATTAGTAAATAGTGCTTCTAAAAACTGGAACACTTCTACTGCTTATGAGGTAAAATTTTATTGGAAAACATTTAAAGTCAGTCTTAAATGCTGAAATAGTTGAAGCTGTTATTTTCAAAAGCTCTGCCTAGTGTAGTACAGCTCAGCTGTTGCGGGTCTGTGGTGAGACCTGCTGGGTTTCTTTTTCACCCCAGAGCTCTGCACATGGAAATAGGGGATTGCAGCTCTTCTTGGTTTACACAGATTGTGGGTTGTCATAAGAGATGGGAATACTCAGGCTGCTCAACCTTAATTTTCTGTGAAGAAAGGAATTTTCTGCATAGAAACTTTCATGTCTGGCTGTACCTGAGTACCTAATGGTAGGCTTCTAGACAAGCTGCTTCTGTCTAGTAGAGAGTCTGTGAGACGGCAATAGATCTGGTGTTTTTTCTTGCAGTTAGAAATGCATACCTTACTGCTAAACTGACTTTGTTTAACTTCACTTTCCAAATGCTGAATATTTCTATGTTCTTGCCTGTTTTATCTGATATTACAAATTGGATTTCCTCTCAGGTCCCCTTGTACTTTACTTACTACAGCACTAGTGAGGATACTACAAATTTGTACCTCATTGTTCTTAAGACATAACTTACTATTGAGGATGTGCTCTTCTGTTCTAGTGGTTATACCAAATTTGATTAGGTCAAGGAGAAGTGACCTAATTGCCAGGGAGCATAAATGACTGTGAGCAGAAATGCTTAGATTATCTGGGATATCAGTTTCAGTTTCTGCTACTGCAAATACTTGGTTTAATAGATTGTTGACTATTCGTCTAACATTAAGGCTTAATTCTTCCTATCTGAGCTATCAGAATTGAGAGTCATGCACCAGTAGCTTAATTCTCATGTAAAAATAGCTCACAGATAGTATACTTTATGCAGAGGGTCTTTTGAAGCAAATGCCAGCCTATTGTGGCTAGATTATCAGAAGGGAAAATGTCCGTGCAAAAATAGATCTTCTCATGATTTGCATTTGTTAACTATACAAAGATGAGGAAATTCTCAAGTAAAGGGTGGAAACAGAAGAATCAGAGTATGTGCTTGAAGGGAGGGGAAATCAATAAAATAAATTTCTAGAAGGTGTCCATTCATATCAAGGCAAATGGCAGGATCTAACTTTCTGAGGAAGGATCTCATGATAAAGTCTGTATTCTCTAATATCATGGTACCACAGCTCCAAATCAGACAGGAGAGTAGAAGCCATGTACTCAAGGCAGAGTTTAATTCCATAGGAAGAATTTTACCACATAATGGTAAAAGGATCACTGACCACAACAGTCTAAGCAGCCTCCTGCTTATATTATAACTGAAACAGAAAAAGATTCTTTTCCACTTTAGTGATGCTACTAATGTGAAATAATAGAAAAATCTTGATATTCTTTCACAATTTATAAAGATTTTGAGTGAAAATTTCATCTGTTAATCTTATTTTAGTCTTATTTTTTGTCCTCTGTTCTCTTTCCACAGCCTGAGCAAACAATTATTTTGAGTTGTTGATTTTCAGAGCTCCTACTGCTAACCCAAGCCAATGCTCAGTCACTGTTCTCACCTTGCCTTGGTCTAAAAATTCTACAGTTTCCTAACAATTTTCTTAAGGACTACAATACATCTGAAAATTTTTGAAAAAAACTCTTGTCTCTGGACTACATTGAACATTTTTTTTTAAACTTGTAAAGTAATTGCAGAAAAATTAAATAAAAATTTGAATAAGCATAAAGCTATGGAATTAAAATTTGAAGAAATGTCTGTATATCTAAATTAAAGAGCATGAGAGTGGAAGGACTAATTTCAAGGCATCTAAGATCTAATGAACATCAGGTTCTGATGTGAATATTTACAAGTCAGTAATACCTGTGGAAATTAATAATATGCATTATACTTACAATTGAAAATTCTTGATCTGAATTGCAAAAAATTTCCTTTTTTGCCAAAGTAATATACAGAAAAGTATGTCTATTTTTAAATAGACCATTATTAATTCAGTCAACAGTGTCTCTGAGATTCCTTGGAATAGATTGTGATTCCAGTGCCTTAGAGTCTTAGAAGATAAAATGCTGTCTTTTACACAGACTATATTATAGTACTTTTGACTAGTTCACATTTAAGTTGGGTTTTTATCCCCGTTTACATGACAGAGCTCTTAAGGATCATTTTTACATCCTTGAAACATCCTTGAGAACTTGAAAGTAATTCCTTCTCTGTTCCTCTACTCTTATGTCAATTCCTGCAGAGAATATTACTACAACATTTCATGTCTGTATAAAAAAAAGCTTATCTGACTTGGCCAAATTTGAGATGGTTACTTCACTCAAGAAGAAGAAGAAGTAAATTCTTCTTCCTATGTTACCCATTCAGAAATAGAGAGGTATACCAATGAAGAACCTTCCAGTATGAATTTCTTGTAATTTTTTACAAATTTGCAATCTCATGTGGAAATTGTAGACTAATAAAATTTCTATACTTTGCACCTTCTCCATGTGCCTCCATGAACCAACTCAGAGCAGAGACGGAAAGGTACAAAAAGAGCAGAAAATAAATCCCTGTGTGGTGATTTTTCAGATTTCTGCCTTAAGCAGGAAAATTTTTGCTCATCATCACTGATAATGCCCTTAACTCTCTTAAAACTCCCAGCAATAATAATAATAAAAAAGGCAGTAGAGCTCATACAATTAGCAAAAAAGGGATTTTTTTTCCTTTTTATGTAAAACCATAAGATGTCCTCTTGAACTGACTTTATATGCTAGAAATCTGTTTGTTACTACCTATTCATCAGAAGCCTTTTCATGCAATTAAAGGCTATATATTTAGGATCTTTACGAAGTCCATGTGAAAGATGCTCAAAGTATAAGAGAGAAAATTTAAAATTTTCTTCTGTGTGAAAAATCACCTCTGCTTAAGATAGGTTCGTTATTGCTCCAAATTGAGCCTTACTTGAAAACTGTACAAAGCTCACTGACATTTCCTTTGAAGTATAACTATTTTTCAAGTTAATAACACAATGCAGTGATACACAAATCACAGCTTACTTTACATATCTTTTTGACTATTTCACTTTTCTGCTATGATTGTCTCCCTATACCTGCAGTACACATAATAGGTATTATAAATGATGCTGAGAATATTGTCTTATAAATTCTGTCACATTCATCAAAATCATTAATAATTTACAAAGATTGTACCATTAAAAACATACTTTCATGGATTGAAAAGGTTATGAAAATGAAATGTCACATGCTAGGCTTTAGCTCTTGCCTTAAAGATTCTAGTCATTTGCACAGTGCTCTAGAATAGTAGTATAAAAGAGAACAGTCTTCCTTTCTGATGGCTTTCATTCAGGTGCCAGAGTTTCACATTTCATGCAGCGTGTTATGTATGGAAAATCACTTGGAAAAGGTCACCATCTATCCTAGTCACTTCTTGCTTAATTAGGCACTAATATCACACATTCAGCAATGCTATTTCAAATGAATTCAAGGAGAAATAAGAAACCATAATGACAGTGTCCACTGATATTTATTTAGGTACATGAGATATGCACAAGACTGCATGTGCTCGACAACCGATGTGAATTGTAGATAAAACCAGCATATCACAGAAAAAGAAGTTTTAGACTCCTGCTTTGCTCCTGGAGGGAAACCTTGGGCTGAAATACAAATGCTAGAAAACTGGATGGAAAACTGCTTTTAGCAAAAGTGTGCCCATCTTAACTGACAAATGCAGTGTGCCCATCTTAACCGACAAATGCAACAGCAAATATGCACAGTTTGAACTTGAGTGACAGAGAAAAGCACCAGTGTGAAGGCGTGAGACACGTAGATATTATTTGTGTGTTTCACAGCAAAGAAATTATTTCAGTTTGCATTTCAATCACTGAGGGTAATATAAGCTACAGTAAGGGATGTAAGGGATGCCTTTGTTCATGTACAAAGAGGTGGGTTTTTTTAAAACTCAGTGTCTGTTTTTCACTGTTTTGGACAATTTCATAAATATTGGCTAAATGAGGAGTAGTGTAACACATTTCTCTCTTGCATGTATACATGATATAAACATGAATATATTCATGCTGCACATGGGCTATTCTGAGATATTCTGAGTGGAGAGTCAGGGAAGCTGCTGTTCCAGCAACACATCTGGAGCTGTTTACCAGGGTTGTGATGAAAGAAAAACCTTCCGAGGTACTAGAAATTATGAAAATTGAACCCTTCAAAACAAGTTCAGTATTTACAAGCCTTTGAAGCTCACCTCCACAGTGTGCTTTAGGGTGGGGTGGGCATTTTCCTTCCCAACGCAGATCATGCCAGGCTTTGCAGGAGCGATACAGCAAATGGAAACACTGCTTCTCAGCAGCTGCGCAGGTTGGTGCTGGCACTGAGGGACACAAGGAAGGTCAGGGTTTTGTCTTCAATCAGTTCAGAATTACTGCTGGGTGCAGTTGTCTTCACCCGTTAGGCATGAAAGAGGCCATGAACAGACGGAACTTTTTACTGACCTTTCCCTCCTATGACTGACAATTTAGAGTGAGATGCACAGGCAAGAAGGGCAAGAGAGCTTGTACACAGGATCCGCAGTTATCTGGTGTGTCTTCCATGAATAATTAATAAGGGAAGGCTGTCCAAGAGGCATTTCAAATTTGCCAGAAAGATTTAATTTAATTCCTGTTTTGCAGGAATTTTTTTCTTCCACCTAGTATAATGCAATTTCTAAGATTTAAAATTATGTATTTTGGAAGAGTGGAGATTTTAAAGGTTTTTTTAATTATACTTCCCTGCATTCATTTCTCACTCTTATTTGCACCAGATGTATGATCAGTGAGATCCCAGTTTCAAATCTGTATTCCTTGAATTGACAATTTGCATGTGTTTTAGACAATTTAGGTGCTGCTATGGAGATAACCAAGATTTTGAAAACACTGAGTTTAATATTTTTATTTATACAGCGTGTTTCATGGGAATGATAGCTCAGTTTCTGTCCTTGGGAGCTCAAGGTACAGTTTAAACCTTTTTCTTTTATCCCTTTTGCTTCTATGGTAGCTTGAGATGTTATTCCCCTCTTTCCTGGATTTCACTGTGTCCCTCTTGAAGATGTGCTTCCTTTAAATTTTCAGGGTATTTTCATATTTGAAAATATGAGTTGCTTGTAGTAATTGGTTACTTCAAGCTCTTCATATTAGCTTGAAGAATTTAAATACAATTTATTTGCAACTCAACACTTTCTGGCTTAAGTTAACCCATCCATTTGCAAGATGGAAGAAACACACAATGCAGCTCTATTCACCCAGTCTGAGATGGTGACTCAGGATCCTGCAACCCAGGAGGAGCTTTGGCCCAAAATTAAGCCAATTTTGTGATGGGCATGGCAACTTCTGCAAAGCTTCCCAAATTTATTTTGTATCTGAAGGTGATTTTGAATAATCTAATATGTTAAAAATATGGAACAATTGACTAAAGCACATACTAATTCCTATGAAGGGTAAATAACTAAAGAAAGTAGCTGGATTTCCCATTTTTCAAGTATAGATGTCCTGTTATCTATCAGCAGCATTCCAAATCACCTCAAGTGTATTCAAAATGTCATCTAATTTTTTTTTTTCTTTAAATCAAGGGGATCATCTGATGTATTCAATTTCTGGATGGTTCTACAGCCCAGATAGCTGAAGTATATAGAGGGTCTAAAATCCTCCAGAGTAGAGCACACAGCATCCAAAGTCAACAGGTTGTTTAAGCGTGAGTCAGCACAACTTTCCTGAGGTCAGTTCAGCTCAGCAATAATATTTGGAGCATCTGGGACTGCTTAGAATGGTTAGGGATTTTTCAGTGGAATGAACCAAACATATGTTTTATGTGAAAACACCCACAGCAGTTTGAAAAGTATGATTCATTTTCTTATAATCAGAAATGTAAAACTTTAAAATGAATATGTCAGTCACCAGATCTAGAAAGATGTCTTCCTATTTAAATCAGCTGCACGTCCAATACAAAGCGCACCCAGGCTTGTATCAATCCTTAAAACATGAGAGCTGACTGCCAAATAGCTTTCCACAAGGTCTTTTATGCTAATCACTTTGGCAATCAGTTATTTATCATTCTTGCAGACATGTATTTTCCATTTACGCTAACAGGGTGGTTGATTGGATTTTGTTCATTAAATGGGCAGAGTCAAAACTGGTCTTATAAACTGCTGTTCAAGTTAATTAGTGAGTATGTGTGTACTCAGAAGCAGAAAACTAAGTTTTAAAATTATAACCTACATCAATCAGGCGTCTTTACTATATTATATCAAAATCATTCTACTTAGTATATTCAGAATAAAACAGGGAATAAAAATGCTGCATCTTTGTTTCCTCCAGTCTCTGATGGTCAGGCAGTAAATGTGATGTTGTTAGTCATAAAAGAGTAGGAACAGATACAGTTTTTTCCTCTGCTGTCTTACCTAAAACTCTCCCCAACTCTGTGTATAGCTTAAAAAATGATGCAAGGAAGGGAGATCCTAAAGTTTGGTTTTTTTATAGTCTTGAGTTGATTAGCTATTAGCAGGTAACACAGATGGTCTGCAAGAGCTACCATGAGGATATAACCAAAACAGCAATTATTGGAGCAATAACAATAAAGTCTTAGAGCCAATCACTGGTGGAAATGCTAGACTGTGATTCTGGAGACCCAGTTTCAACTCCTATGTTGTTTATGTCTGTGTGGGAGGGATGGTTTCATCAGACTGGGTACATTCATTAACTTCCATGCATGCTTGTGAGCATCCCTTTTGTAAAGCAGAGGAAGACACATTTCCTTCTTCTGTCTGCTGCAAATTATTTAAAGATCCAGCTGAGAATTTCACAGATCTCAAAAGCCTTTTCTTTCTAACTTGTATCACAACTGGGAGTAGATTTGATGACTCTGGTCTTGGGAATAGGGAGTATTCTGGAACAGCATCTTTTCAGTGTTGGAGTTTTCTTTGTGAATAGTTCAGTATTCACTGGACAGATAAAGCAGGATCTTTGAATTTAAAGCACATTTTATAAACAGGAAGCAGAGGCAGTCTGGGAGTCAGTCTTTCACAGGTCTTTTTAGGACTTTGGGTATGACAGCTTATTATTTACTTCTCAGCTGTCTCCAAACTGAGGAGCCCCAGTCCTTTTTGCCTTTTCCCAGGTGGAAGATGTTCTAGATGATACCAGTACCAGTACCAGTACCGGTACTGTGATAAAACCAAAATTTTGTCTTGCAGAGAAGTGGTTTTTTAATATTTCTCTCAATAATCTTCTTGATGGATCAACTTATACATTCTAGAAGCTACTGTATGATAAGCCATGAGTTTCTAACTCCCTTTTAGGTTATTTCAGGTCACCTTTCCTGAGTTTCACTTGTCAG
The DNA here is from genome assembly GCA_013401135.1 of Cettia cetti. Lineage (NCBI taxonomy): Eukaryota > Metazoa > Chordata > Aves > Passeriformes > Sylviidae > Cettia > Cettia cetti. The sequence continues at coordinate 22,936 of VZUI01055594.1, read as the reverse complement.
TTCCACACTCAGCATTAGGTCCGCATAGTTTAGGTCTTCTTCATCTCACATTCATTGGCATTGAAAGGTACCTGCTGCCTTTTCCTCCCTCAATCAATTTTGAGCAGTCCATGAGTGCTTCAACATTATCTACCATTTAATTATCTGAAAGGGCTTTGTATCATCATTGGGTTTTCAAAGGAGAATATAAGATGACCAGACATCTCTCACCTTGCTGCTGAGCTCTGTAAAAATGGCAGCTTCAGCCACAAAATGGGCAGAAATCTTGTTTGTCCTTTTTCTGGCTGCCATTACTACTCTATGGCATCCTACCAGGAACCTTGTGAAAAGCTGTTATGGCACTACAGATCTTTCTATAGTGACATTCAACAAATGAAGTTGGGTTTGCAGAATGATAGGCCTCCACTCCCTCCCCCACCATTAATCTGGATGGACCATAATCTTATTTTGGGTTGGTTTAGTTTGTGTGCTGGCCTATAAAAATAGACCTACTGGATTTTTGAGTGTTTTTAATAGCTTTTTTAGATGCTTACAGTATCTTAACAGAATGTACTCTTTGACAAGAGGTAAGAAAGGGTTCAGCAGCCATATAAGAACAGAAATACCTCATTGTAGTTAATGAAGGTAAATATTTTCTTAGTGGAGGGAAGAACTGTGGAAGTAGCTATGCCTTGAGCAAAGAGTATGTTTGCCAATATGCTGTCACACCAAAGTTTAAGGTGCTGGAGATCTCTTGTGCCAGAGACTTTCAGTGTCGTAGTTCTTAGTACATCAGAAACTTCCAAGAGATATTCGGGTGTAATAAAAAATGACCAAAAAGGAAGATCTACCATTCTGGAAAGCAAACTTGCAGAGATCCAGCAACATTCAATTGTAGAAAGTAGAAATCTGACAAAATTTTTGCCACTTCAAGCCTGTTTCTCATCATGGAATAATACATTCGGTTTGCAACCTGCCAAAGTTATCTCCTGCATTTAATGGACAAAGATTTGTTAAGAGCATTAAAGACTGATATTTCCTATTGTATGTACCCTGAGCACCCAAGAAGATTTTTTAATACGAAAAATTTGTAGTGATGCAATTCCTTTCACTTCCCATTCAAAAGCTGTGGGATTTGCTTCTGTTCCCATAGGAAAGTCAGAAAGTGTTGACACAACGCAGTGTAAATCTAGCTTATATTTGGATAATCTAGTGCATCTGTTCTCAGATGGGTAAAAATGCTTCTTCTCTTCTTAGGAATGTAAAAGGCTTGCCATTTCAGATGACTTGTTGGAAGGCAGGCACTGCTAGGTCAAGAGCCAGGGTTAATTTCATATAGTCCTTGTGCCCAAGGACTCCTTCCTCCTTTTTTTCCTCCTCCCCTCCATCCCTCCCCAAACACACACATACCCTTTTTCATTTTGTTATGGGACAAGGGAAGGAAGGAGGGGCAGGCCAGAAATTTGTAGGACAGAGTGAAGCACTGCTGTTTCATGTCTGTTACTGGAACAAAGGGGACACTCAGAACACCGTGGATAATTTCACTTTTACCGATATGACTTGAAATAAAGGTAATATGTCCAGAAAAAAACCAGCAATTTGCTTGAGTCTTGTCCAAGTACTAAGGCTTGAGCCTTACTGATCTTCTGACAGCCCATCACTCTGATGATCAGTCCAGGACAGATATTGATTTGTTTTGCCTAAAGCACATGTGAAACTTGTTAATTAGAACAAACATACGTATAAAACCTCATAATCTCTTCAAAATGATAGATTTGGGTGTATATATATTACTCAAGAATAAGGGAATGAGTTAATAGTAGGCAATTGACCTGGGGCTTATTTTGAGTTATTTACTCCCTCCACATGACAATTTTTTAAAGAAATATCAGGAGAACTATCCTGGTTTTCTACCCTGTCTTAAAAAGTTGCTTTTGTAGAAGATAAGAAATGGCATCATGATGAAATGGAAATGCTTTTTCAGACAGGGAGCAGAAAAATGCAGCTTGAAGTAAAATCGTACTTCCTAAAGCTTTGATCCAAATATGCCTCAGTTGCTTTCAGTATATTTTTATTCACTTGGTTTATGTTATGGAAAGGAAATGGATATATTTTCCCATCTTATTTTCTGTACAAAAAGCAAAATATGCTGAACTTTATTTGCAATTAACACATATGGGTGCCTGCCTTTGCTATTCATCTTGCTAACTCTATTTTTCAGGAGAACTCTCATGTTTTTATTCTATAGTTTTTTAGAATTCATGAATTTGAGCATAAAAGTGAAAAAACCCCCAACATCAAACCATACCGAAAGGGAGTGTATTTTCCTCTTGCCTTACATATGTATTTCATCATAATAAAAGATGAATCAAAACATCCCACACTTTATCAGTTTTTTCTGATGACAGAGGTCTCTTATACATGCTGGGGTGCTTAGTTAATAATAATCTGACTGCAGCAAAGTAGCACAGGAAGCACAAATAGCTGCACTCATAAATGTTTTTGCCAGTTTGCTCAAATAGCTGACTTGTAAGAATTGACCTGACAGCTGTAAGAAATACCATGAACATCAAAATTGTACAATTATTTATAGATTTCTCTTTTAGACTTGTAAGGCTTTAATTTATATACACTATCATTATTTTGTTTAAAGTACTGAAAATATGAACCACAATAAAGATAAAGTCAGGTCTCTGTTTACTGGAATTGAGAGAAAATTCTTAGAGCAAACTCAGGACCTGTATTTTTGGAAGCAGCCTGTCTGCCAGCATGCCTAGTAGGCTGTTTGTAATAGCTTAAAGACAACTAACCTGTTGTAATAAAATGATGCTCATTTTCTCTTATCCTTGACATTGTTTTTCTCAAAAACATAAGAAGTAATTAAGAAGTAAAATGTCTTCCATCTTCAGAGGAACTGGGAGGATGGCCATAACAGGGCAAGAGTGGGTTGCAGTTTGGTAGAAGTTCTGATAGGATGTTTATTTTCAATATGCATAGTTCTCCATGTCAGCAAATCAGGTCATTACAGTTTTCTGCGACATTCATAACTAATTTAATGGAAGTCCTTATATAATGTGCTATTGAAGCCATACCCATTTTGTAATTGAAGTCTCAGTTCAAATGACTGTGCCAATGTATTTTTATTTTCAGTATGGGCTTTTTGAATTCATACTGTGTTGCAAAGTCATTTACTATAAACGTGCATTTCATAAAGGACTGATTGGGGATTATTAAGAGCTCAAATGAAACTAAGAAAAAGAAAAATATTTGCCATAATGGGGTTATGCATGGTTCCATTTTTTTTCTCAAAAATGTATAAGTATTTTTGAAAGTTATTCTATTGTTGTCAGTCACACAAAGTATTTAAAGTATAAGACAAAGCAACTGAACTTTTCAATTGAACATGGCATGACCATGCTGTGTTTTTGAGCCTCCACAGACATGGGGTACAAGTGACACTTGACAGAACGTTACAGAGAGGTCCCAGAAACTATGTAATATTTCAGTGCATAGAGAATTGATCTTGGTGACCTCCTTATGAAGCTCTTCTTTCCATAGAAATCATAAAACAGTTTGAGTTGGAAGGGACTGTAGAGATCACCCAGTTCCAACCTCCTGCTATCAGCAGGGAAAACTTCCACCATCCCAGGTTGCTCCAAGCTCCATCCCATCTGGCCTTGAACACTTCCAGGGGTGGGGCACCCACAGCTTCTGTGGGAAACCTGTCTCACCACCTTCCCAGGAAAGATTGGATTTCCCTAAAATGTAATATAAATCTCTCTTCAGTTCATGATTTTTTTTTTTTTAATGCAGAGAACCTTTATCTCTGATGCTAAATTGCAGATTTACATTGCAATTTTCATTTTGAAAATTCAGGTCTTCTTTTAGCTTTCAGTTATTTAGCTGTAAAATATAGCTACCTAGGGAAACCAGAATTTAGGTGAAATTAAAACAATGCCCAAAATGATTTCATTTTAATGGTTGCATTTTCCACATTCACCATTCCAGAATCATCACTTTTTTCTTGAAAGTCATGTAATTTAAAGGTTCTTGCTGCTGAAAACCAAATAATTGTGTCACCTTGAACTCTATGAATATAACTGAGAAGATGACAGGAGATAAGATAAAAGTCAATAAAAAGAGAATAATTTATTAAAAAGATCTAATGTTTCAAGAACAGTACACAGAAACTATTATATTACTGTGCCTTCCACACTGTATATACCATTATATATAGCATATATACAGATTGTATACAATATATCTAACATTTTGATATGGGCCATGACAGAAACTTTCTTTTGGTCTGTGTAACAAGGTTCTTTCTAATTACTTTTTTTTTCTGAACAGATCCTGTGACATTATACAAAAATACAGTCTCCTCAGTGACGTCAGACTGCACTATTACAATCTTTTACATGAAACAGGAAAAAGCTTTCCCTTGCAACTGAAAATGTCATGATAAGGAAACATCTTCTACAAAGTAACAAATAGGTAATACATAGGTACTTAAACATTTAAAACATGTTTATTAATATATTTAAGATGCAAAATACATATTCTGTTCATGTTGAATATAAAACATACCTCCTTTTGTCCCTGCAATACAACTACATTACCTGATGGTATGTTCAGTATTTCTATTTGTATCTTCATACTAGAGAGGGAGATGTGAATAAATGGAGCTCTGTCTCCTTATCAGACTTTTATTCTTCCTATAAAGCATATCCATTTATTGTTATCAGAAAGTTTAACCAAATGCCACCAGCAGTGAATGTAGCCTTTTTGAATAATCTGAAATAAACTGCATTGGCAATTAACTGTATAAAAAAATAGAGGAAATTATGCATAACTAATTTATAAAATAGCCATTTGACTTTTTGGTTCATAACTTTATTCTTAATTATTTTAACATTTTGGCAGATGATGGATTGCTGATGCAGGCTCTCTGTACAGTAGTGATGCTGCTGTTTTACAAGGGACAGCAGGTAGTTATTCTCTATGAGTTTGCTCTTTCAGCAAGGTACAGTACACTTTCCTGTCTTTGATCTCCAAGGCTTTTCCAGAAGCAGATATATAGAAGGCCTCTTTCTGTATATCTACAGTGAATTCTTAGCTAGTTATCCTGCCCTTGTTTTCTGAACAACATGGTGACTTAAGTAATTTTAAACATCATTTTTTAGAAAATTATTTAAAATGTTAGTGGATAACAAAGATTTTAGTTGAACCTTCTCTGAAAAATCTTACTGATAAAAAATTCAAAAGGAATAATATTTAGTCAGCATCAGCTTTTCACCTTCTTATTTCTCTTGTGCTTTCTTGGCTACTGTTTTGAAGTAGCTGAGAAAGAGCACCATTGCAGTGCATTATCTAAATTCCAAAAATTATTTTGCTAGTGAACTGGAAAAATAATAGCATTTTGAATTGGGAACACATCAGCTAAGATAGGCTTTCGTCAAAGCTTTTAGAGAGATAGACAACTAGAAGAACCATGCCATTAACTTTCACGTTAACCATTTTTGACTTGATTCTTCCCAGGAACTGCAATGTTTTTGCTAGGCATGATCCCCAGATGTGTGAGCAAAATGCCAACCTTTAACAGCGTGCACACTGTGATTGTACAAACATGCACACCATCTTCCCTGGGAGTCATTTTTCCTCAGGTTCCAGTACATGGGAAGGTCTTACAATGTAGAAAAATTTTCCAAATTGTCTATTGTCTAATAAAAAATTGTCTGGTACAGCAAAAAATGGGGATGAAAACTGATAGCACACTGTACTTAGAAGAAAAATCTCCAGTGAGATATAGAAATAGAGCCAATTAGATAAATAATTGGAATGATGCTCTGTAGCACTTTCCTAAGTATTTTTTTCTCAGAAACAAAATTCTCCAAAATATATCCTGCTGCAGTCTGTATATATGTGGATGATATCTCTCCATAATATGCTTTCATATATACTTCAACTTGAATACCACCTATTCAAAGCAGAGCATGTTACCAAAAATTGGACTCAGAGGAAAAAAAGAGTTACAACTGAGAAGTGGTTGGGAGAAGTATGATTATGTCCTTGCATTGCTTTATTTGTCCACTTAGTAGCTTAATGTATATCATGCTTAAATGCCAAGTGAAATTTTCATTGTCATATGCAGCAGGAATTAAATTCTTATTTTCTATTGAAAATTTAATTGGACATGGAATTCCTGTGGTATTTGACAAAAACCAACTGGTTTCCTCCTAAGCTGTGTTTAATAATTTCCCATTTACCTGGTAATAAAATAAATGGATTTTCTGCTCCATTTTGCTACATTCTGAGGTAAGTTGTCTAGTTTTTCATTGACAATTCTTTTTGAATTGAATACATAATATATGTTTTCAGAACAAGTTGTTCTTTACTTTTGCAGTGGTCTTTGTATATAAACTGTGTTTTCTTTCCTTGTCAGTAGGAACAACCATTTATCAGGGAAAATACAAGCAAAGTATTCAAAAGCAAAGCTGTATCAAACTTTGTTCTATAGCTAAAAATGGATTTTTTTCTCCAAACCATACAGGTGTACTGTACTAGACACCAGCCTTTAAACACCCGATTATACATGACTGGGTTCACCAAATTTGAACATGTTAAAAAAGGAAAATACATTTGACAGAAATTACCTTTGCTTATAAAATTTTATTACATACAATCTGCATAATTTTGGGCCAAGAAGTGTCTCCTCCCCAGAGGACTTTTACAAATAAAGAAGAGATAAAAACCTGATGAATTTTTGACCGTGTCTCCAACACTCCTCTAAGTGCACCACAGGCATTTTGATGGGTCTTTAAGCATTAGCTTGGGTTTTCAGTTACTCCACGGACATAAAACTCCATCCCTTGGTGTCATCAAGTTAAAGCAAACAAATAACAACAACAACAAAGTCTGTAGCCTTCACCATGAGGTCGAAGGTACCATCAATGCCAAAAGCAGTGTTACAGAGGATGACGAAGTAGACAACACGTGTAAGGTAGACTGAGCACTTGTTACTTTCCCTCCTGAAATGAAAAGCAAAGTAATTAAGAAACAAATTATGCAAATGGTTCTCAGTACATTTAGATATTACCTTTTGCCCAAATTTATATTCTATTCCCCTCAGCAAAAGACTAATTTTTAGGCAATGGATTACTGTGTGAGAACTGCAGTCACAAAATGGATTCCCTACAGAGTTGCCATTTTATGATGATACCTACAGCACCTCACATTCTGGATCCTCATATTCAGTCCGCAAATTAGAAGGAAATTCCAAAAGGATATATGGTTTTGTTTCTTAATCTTCAAAAAAGCATTAGGCTGCAGAAACTGCCCTGAGTCACAAATCTTTGTCCCAGAACAAGGAATGAAAGCTAGCCCTTGATCTCTGTTTCTCCAGAGGAAAAAAGTGGTCATTGTCTTGTCCATTAGTCCAGTGTTGATTTTAATCACAGCAGTGTCTTAAAAGGCCATGCTAAGGGGTACTATGCTCTGTGGTGGTGGCAACAAGATGGGAAGGGAACCAGTTTCTTTGGACAACAAGTGCCCTAAGTGATATGCATAGTCTCATTAGATGGAGGACTTTGTGGTCTAGAATTATGGTTTGAAAGATATATGAAAGAAGTATTCCATGGAGGAGGGATTGGTGTCTTCTGCATTCTGATGATAGCATTGCAGTTTGTGACCAGATTAGAGCTGAAAAATTTGTAGTTCTAGATTGAAGTTTCAAGCTCACACTCTTTGGTTAGTGCTTCTTAATGACCAAAAAGCAATATTTAATAGAACTTTAAAGTGTTATCAGAAGGTTATAATTAAAATGCCTTGTGTTTAGGCAAAGATTATGTAGTTTCTTTCTTGTTCTTGTCACTAATTCTCCCATCTGTTACTTTGTAATATTGATACTTTAAATTCTTTCGACATATCACAGTAACTGAGGAAAGAGCAGCTAGACATCATAATACTGCCATTAGTATTAAATAATCAAAGTAATAATTTTGCAAGGGAGTGACAGGAACTTACAGAGAAATTCAGCTTATTCTCAGGCAGACATGTACACAGAGGTCAGCTACCTATGTACAAACCACTTTATCTGTGTTACAGAATGCACTTCTGGCTGGTGCTACAGAATGATGTGTGTATCCCCTAAGTCCCACATCCCATCTGCCAGTTCTGTTTGGGATTCCTCAGGTCACTGTAGATGTCCTTAGGTGCTGTTGTCTTAACACTAAAATTCAGAAGATTATTTGAATTGCTGTCAAGACTCCACTGCTGGTCTCTGTGGATTGCATCCCAGCTGATTATATTGCTATTTGAGACACTAGTGCACATACAAACATCTATACCTCAGGTAGGTTTTTAGATGTTATCCTCAAAAGGAAGAGGTTTCCTATAAATTTTCTTTGTTCATCAGCCTCCCATGGTTGCCTCAGATAATCCTTAACATCCCATGTGTCACTAGATACCTTTGTTTCAGCATAAAACTAAAGACTCAGATCAGTGATTTTATTTGATAGCTAAAGAATTGTGAGAACATTGTTTTTCTGTAGAGAATAACAGAGTTAATGAGCATTTCTATAAGCGCCACACTTTCAAATATAAGCCTAACCTTACCCGAAAAAGATGGAACTCTGATCTGGGGACTTGCAGTCCCATCCCCTCCTTCGCTGACTGCACAGACCTCAATGATGTAGACCCCAACGTCAGGAAGAAGTACCACTGCAGAGGTTTTCTGTGTTTCTATAACTTGGCTGTTGCTCTGGCCCTCTTGTCGAAATAACACCTGTGGTGGATAAAGCAGACAGTGGTCACAGTGGTCATTCAAGCTCTGTACCAGACATTTTGTGTAGATAACACAGTCACTGCAATGTTAACTCCTTCATGCTTTCATTAGTGATTTCTCGACATTGCATTTGAACAGACGTCTGCTTTTACTCTTCCCTTCCTGCAGTGGCTTCAAAACAGTTATAGCAAAATATTATAGGGATTCATGAATGGGAAAGGACATAGATTATGACCTAGAGCAAAACAGAGGACTTGCCATTATTATCTCCAGCATTAGGTGTTGCATAACTTTATCTCCAAAATTTCAAAATATATTTTGTGCTCCATTTGGTTCAAAATCTTATCCCAAAGTTCATGTTGATATTCATGTTTTTGGCTCAAGAACCCAACCTCAAATCTAAGGAAAATAGCCTGAATAATATATTTACTGTGTTTACCTTAGCTGTCTAAATCAACCAACAACAGCTCGGGTCTGTCCCTGCATTTTCTGAAAAACTCAATACAGATTTATGGCATGTAGGAGGAAAGCAAGTCAGCATGTAGCTGTCTCTTTGGTATTTCTGCATAAGAGTTCCTGTTCCCATAGAAAATTGAAAAGGTCAGAGAGGTGTGAAAAACCAAAGAAGTCAACTCAACTATTTCAGAATATCAACTATTTTGATAAAGGTTAGAATAGTTTCTGGTTTATTTGAACCATTTTATACTTTCTCAGTGATATTTCCTGATGTATCAGAAGAGATATAAGATTGTAGTCTATAGAAATAATTTGATATGGGCTTCAAAAAACCCCAGACCCCACACTTCTTTAAAAACACTGAAATCATTCTACTTCCATTTAAAGTATTGCAGTGAATTCTGGTTTTTATGACTTGTTACCTGGATTTTAATCTTTAAAATTCCAAAACTTTAAATTCCAGATGTTACCATCACTTCAGTTGAACATTATTATTAACATGATCACAAAACAAATTGAAGTACTTGTGTTTCTGCTTCAAAAAAAATTTAATTTAATGCAAATGAAAGATTTCTCATTATTCTTTATTTCTCTAAATCCTACTGTAAACACAGTTAAATTGAAGAATTATTAGGAATTTAATTGCAGTCTGATATTAATAGCCACTGCTGACTCAGAGATGAGGTACTGACCCCCACAGATAGAGGGGAGTCAGAAAGAGTTCAGTATTTGAAAATCACAACACAAAAATATGTTGGGACATTTCTCTCATTTTAATTTTATTTATTGCTTCTCACAGTAAAAGCTGATTTGAGACAGGCTGTATAGAATGCTTCACTTGCACAGAGGAACAAGAAAGGGGGAAAAAGCCAGCAAAGAAGAGGAGCAATTGCTTGGAAGAGAGAAAGGTGAGCAAGGAAGGGGAAGCACTAACCTTGTATCCCATTACATCAGATTCATTAGCTAGAGGTCTGACTGGCTCCCACCCAAGAGACACATGTGAGCCATCCTGTATCCACATAATATTGCCTGGTGCTTGGCTGGGGGCTGAGAAGAAAAAACAACATGTACACATATAAATTTTTATAGCTAGTTTTTTTAAAAACAAAAGAAAATTATTTTAATCCTTCATTGTATTTAAAATTGGTAGTGTTACCAGCCTTCCAACTCTAGATGGAACATTTATGGTTTTTTTTTCATCAGTAGTGTAATTTGGTAGATTATAGTGTATTTATTGTTCCTACCCCATAATTTTCACAAAGCTTATGCACTTGAACTCTTTTCTCTCCCTTTGTACAAAATGCCTTGTTTCCTAGGAAATTAATCTTTGTTATGAATGCAAAGTCATATGAATTCCTGTCTAAACATCAAAGCAAAGCCATGAATCAAATCTATACATGATTCCTGATTATTATACACTCTAAATAAATAAAAACCCAAGGGGACAGGGGTTGGTCCCTAATTTCTTCCTTTTGGCAAAGGTACTGAGATTACTTACGGGATTTCTTGGTTGCTGCATGCACAGCAGTGCTAGGTGGTCCATACCCTGCAGCATTGTATGCCCTCACTGTTAGGTGATATAATGTATTTCCTTCTAATCCTGTCAGGAGGATGGATGACTCATTTCCCTCTGTTTTGACCTTTTCTGCTGCTTCTTCCTGCTGCATGTCCTTCCAGTAACCAACCTGCCAACAAGCAACCAAACGAAGGATTAATATAGGCACCTGGCAAGCTCATGCTTCCAGATGCTTGTGCTTGTTGTCCTGTGGAGGGTGTTTTTGACATTTATGCCTTTTTCTGATCATCAGACCCCTTTGAGCATATGGGATTTGCAGCTTGACCTCAAGCCATGCAGTGCTCTCTTCTCCAAAATGGCAAGACTTGGAATATAGTGGTGTGACTGGAAGCACATGGAATAGCCGTGTGCTGGCATAAGAAGAGGTTACTGTAAGACAGAAGAGCAGAGGGTGAACTTCGGCAGGGAGAGCTCATCATTGAAGGACACCATTCAAGGAGAACTTATTCTCTGGTGGGTCCCCAGAATATCTATGTTCATGCTGGAAAACTCTGAGTGCATCAGTTAAGAGGTGTTGTGAGCAATATTCTCTTCCTGGCCTAGTGCAACTCAGGTCCAGGAGATTTCTCATCGGTCCAATGAATAGGCAATGATAGAACAATGACAGAAATATTTCAATCATCTGCAAAATCTTACCAGAAGAAAAAGAAGGAAATGTATTCAGTTTTAGTTCTTTGATATAAACAGGTTTCTGGTAAATGAAATTTTGATCTTATGTTTATGCCCTTCCTTTTCAGACATAAAATGAACCCCTAAATGATCTTTGGTGGTTCTTAATTCTTATACTCTGGTGTCTTTAAATTTATCATAATCTCAAAGAGCTTCTCATAAAGCTGAGCTGAGAATTTGGCCAGTCTCTGTCCTCAGGGGACAAGCACTTTCAGGGCATAACTGGAGAAAATGCATCTAGTGAGCTAAACAAGTAAGGCAATTCTCATGGGGCGCTATTTTGCCTTACAGGAGATGTCACTAACATGCCATTCAAAGACCTATACTCAGCTTACTGTTATTCATGCCAAGACCTACTTGCATTTCTTCCACATTCTGACCTTTTGTGAGAAGCTGATTGTTTTTTAATAAGTTATTTACATTGTATCAGGATAACTTTACCTCTGAGAAAAAAGGCCATAGACAAGAGAGAAATCTTGAGAATGTTTCCTGGGAAATGGTGAACCAAAGAATCCCCAAGGGGTTCACAGGAAAATAAGACCAATGAGAACAATGCTGACCTTTTATAATTGCACTGGGGCTGTGATAAAAAAAAGTTCTGAAACAATCTGGTTGAAAAATATGCATTTGAGGTCCTATCTTCACTTGAGAAAAGTGCCTGGGTTAACTTTGATTGAGGATATATTAGTTTGTATCAGCTTGCAGTCCACTCTTTCAACTATAAAATTCAAGTATTTGTCTTTTGCGTGTGTGCCTCATTATCTCATTTTAAAATGCTTTTGCTTTAATTCTTAGATGAATTACAGCTCAGTTCACAAATCTAGATGTAGTCACCACTTGTTCTGAAATATGTGTGATTCACTGAGATATTTCACTGGATGAATACTTGACCAAAGTTACTGATATCTGAAATAACACCTATTCAGAGTCAGTTTTCTTTTCTTGAAAAGAAAAAGGAATAAATAACCATTTATTCACATCCTACTATTGAATCCCAATGCTTATTATCTCTAGGGCAGTCAGATGCCTTTCATTTAACTTGTGAGGCATCTTTACAAATTTGATGCTACAATGGTGAGAACTGCACAGTGTTGAGCACTGTATGAACAGGCAGGGAGAGGGAACGTGTATCCTGGAGACCCTATCATCCAGATAGTGCAGTCTGCTGAGGAACCAACAAGAAAAGGGTCAGAATAGAAAAGTGAGTCGTCTAAGCTTACACAGGTGAACAATAGCAGGTGTGGAAAGGCAACTGAAGTTTTTTCTCCTTTTTCTCAGTAATCCAGGAGCAAAATCACAAGCTGTGTTTATTCACAGGACACACTATGTCTCATGTTATTGAAATGTTCATGAATTTACTTTGATCTCTCTTTTTTTTTTTTTTTTTTTTTTTTTTTTTTTTTCTGGTAACTCATGCATCTGAAGGAAATAAGAAGTGATTATAAAACAAAGAAATTCCAATGATTGTTGACTGAGGTAGATGGTCTGGGGATTTATATTGATTTGAACTGAAATGAAGATACTTCTGATGTTTAAAAGTGAGGGACATATATCTTAAAATAGAGGGTTTGTTTATTTACACTATTCTGTATTTGCTGGTTTTTTTTAAACTTATTTTCTGTAACTTAAACTCCTCAGAAGGGATCTATAACACAGAACAGTTTTTCATTAATGATAACATTGAATATTGATAATAGCATGAAGCATAAATCACAAAAAAGTACCCCATATTTGAAAACTGAAAGAAAAAGAGGGGAAGAAAGCATTTTGTCTCTTTAATGTATCCTTGTTTGTGAGGTTTTGTATTTTTCAGGACTTTCTGATGTTTTTACCCAAAGAATAGTAAACTTTGATACCTGATTTCCAGACACCCATCTCTTTGAGCTGGAGAGGAGCAAGCTGCTTTACTCTGATAATGGGTTAAGCAATACTAAAAAGCAAATCATGGTTAAAAAAAAAAAAAAAATCTGTCTAAAATTCTTCTACCTCTGACAGTTGCAGGCTACTTTCTTGAAGTTTTAAGTCAAAAAGTATCTTAAATGGTACCGCTCTTTTCCTGAAGTTGGTTTCTAGGTAGTATAGTCTTTGTCATAACTTAATCTGATCTAATTCAGGTCGTCTTCACTAAATGCAGAAAAGTCAGAGTTATTGGCTGGATAGTCTTTCTGTTGATCACAGAAAATTAAAGCTACAAATAAAGCATATCAAGTAAGGGCCTAAATTAAGTAGAATTTCTGTCTTGCTTTTCCAGGCTGTGGTTTAAATATCCATATGCTCTTTCTAAATTACCTCAAGGTGTATTTCACTAAATAAAAAGTAAATCCAGTACCATGTATATATAATATCTGTTCCATTATAAAAATAAAGTGCAGATAATAAACAGCAAAATATTGAGTATTTCTCTTTGAAAAGCCACAATATGGTTTTATTAAATAAATAATATAATACACCAAGTTATTATGACAAATAGTCCTCTCTGAAAATGGCATTCTACTTTTTTTTTTCATCATTTATTTTTTCGTTATTTTTGGATTTTGTTGATTTGTTTGCTTCAAGTTGATCTTTTGATTGTATTAGCCAAGCTCCTATCCCTTAGAGGAATTCCAGCAAAAGAGACATGAGCTTTTTTATTTACATTTAAATATTAGACTTTCTGGAAAAGAAAAAAGAAACCAAAATATCTTTTCTTCCAGTCAGTAATTCTTTCTGTTTTCCTTCCTTACCAGTAGTGAATGACAAAGAAAATATTGCCTCAGGCTCAAACAGATTTTATAACCTTCAGCTTAAAGATTCCAAACAATAAGTATGAACAATGCACTATATTTTTTCCACAATTCTGACAAAGTTTTTGAGCTACTTCTATTTTGTCAGACTGTAGCTGGCATATATTTGATAAGGTTGGGCGGACAGCTGACAAACCTGTACTGAAGGCAGGAATAATATATGCTTTGGAAGATGCAAATGAGGGCAGCAAACCTTGCATAAAACTCGTGACATAACAGTTAACACTGCCTTTCAAGGATGACAACGTGAAATTGGACAAGTTCCTTTGCCTTTCATTACTCCTTAGGACAAAGGGCAAGCAGGGCCAGAGTGAAAGTGGGTTGTTGTGAACTTGTCCACATTTGGTAAATATTCTGTCACTTTCGTTGATTAAAACCCAAACATTCAAGTGTTAAGGAAATAGCTGTTCCTTTTATAATGCTGTTGCCAAAAGGCCAGAAATCTGAAGACTGTGTAAGAGGTTGTCACTGCAACGATGGCCGCAGCCAGCATACGAATTGAGACATGCAAACAGAGTGGTTAGTCAGATTGTTTTGCATTCAAATTGAACTGAAGGCAACTTTTTACCCGTGGCCCACAAAAATTCCACATTAGGAAATAATTTTAAAAAATGAAATAAGTTAAATAATTATTCTTTTACCAAAATTATTGGATTTCTGTGCATTATCTATTTGCTGTTTGGGGATTAAAGGAGTACTACAGGCTTTGTTTCGCACTGCACTGAACAAACGATGAACTTTCAGAATCAGTTTTGAAATTAAGAGTCTCCCCAACAAGTAAAGGGACTTAAGAAAGTAAATAATATGGAAAACATAAAGCTGTTCTGTACTTCAGAGAGATTTTTTGGGGAGTGGATTTTAGCCCCAATGTCATCCTACACAGACTTCATTCCTTTTTGCACTGTGGGGTTGCTTTAAAGGCAAACTGTCAGAATGTTAGGAAAACAGGGCTGATAGTGTGGAACTTAGTGTACTTCAGTGAATATTATAATGCACTGACTCACTGTACTGATCCTATAAATCATTAACTCTTTTTTGATGAAATCCTTTCAAAAATTGTAATTGAAAAGATCTAGTGATACCATCCTTAGAAGTTATTCTCTTCTGCTGAATTGTTCAGAACAGCAACATTTATGTTTACAGAATAAGTGCTGATGAGATTGTAATTATTCCTGTGAAGATGGAGAAGAGCAGACTACTCCATGAAAGATTTGTCTGTTAGAAAATGGACATGGGAATTCTGGATAAATGAACAAAGACGGAAAGGGCAGGATGGGGGTGGGTAGGGTGGGGAGGAAAAAAACACCCTCATCTCCCCAGAAAAAAGTTGTAATTTAAAAGGTATTACTGTTTAGAAGGTTCCTCAAATTCCTTCATGGGAGGAGGTACAAGGGAGCAGTGAATTTTTTATATTTCTTTCTTTTTGTTATGTCAACTGCAGGTCATTGGCTCGAAGTATTTACTCTGTAGTCTTCATGCTGTAATCCTAAAATTGGTGTACAGCAGAGTGAGGAGCCAAATTATTGAAAAGATTCACTGTTAGTAATTTCTGAATCAATGGGCATTTTCAGATTTGTACCTGAGAAATCTGTGAGAGACATAGAGCTGACAAATTTGCCAAACTCCAAAGGTCAGAGCATTTTTCAAGTGCAAAGACCACCTCTGACACAAAGCTGTGTCATACCTGTCCTACCTGTAGCAGCCAACTAATGCTAGAACACACCAGTAGAGCTAAGGGAAGTGTTAAATGGCAAGCAAGAAGTGCAAAATCCATTCACATTATAAAAGGATAAGTTTCTAGGAAATAAATTTCATATTTAGAAAGAAATTTTTTTAAAAAATTTTAAAATATGTAATACAAAGTTAATAGAACATTTTGAGAATCATTTTGATCGATGGGATGAGGATAATAGTGAAAATAGTAGGTATAATTTAGAAGATGTTAAGATCTGAGAAAAAAATAACAAACCAGCCACCTTTCTGAAAAGAAAAAAGACAGGGTGCAGCAAGTAAGTTATTTCAGATGATAAAAGACTGGTCTCAAAATTGAAGTCAGATTTGTAACAAGTGGAACACTTCAACATGGAGAGGAATAGTATTTGCAAGACGAATATCATCTCTATCAGATACAGTTTTGTTCTCTTTAAAAATAGCAGGTTTAAAGGTAAAATGGTTGATTTTGACTTTTGCTGCATGAAGCAATCTATGTGCAAAGGAATAGAAACATATTTAATGTAAGGAGGAAGAGGGAGAAAAGAACAATGGAATAAAATTGGCAGAGGGTTAGCAGAGTTCAGCATGCAATCGTAGATGGCAAAAAGACCTGAACAAATGCTAGACCTGAGGGGATATGCCAAAGTCACAGCCCATTTGGACTGTGCTAGATACAAATAGAGATGTTGCTATCCAATATATCAACAGGCTACAGAAGCAGGTAAAAAAATATTACCTGGCTCCATCTGAGCTATGAGGTAAATGTGTTGTCCTGGTGATGGCTGGCCAGCCTGAGGCTGAGCTGCAGAAGGTGTTGGCTGTGATGCTGTCCAGATGCCTACATTTCCTTCTTAAGACTATTAGTGATGGTCACGAGCCCCTGGGGTTGCCCAGACATCCTACGAGGGAGACACCCTGTGCTAGTAGATCACAAGGTATATTTTGACACCCATGTGGTTGGTGTCTACCTCAGACCTACATGTTTACCCTCTTTTCAGTGTTACTGTAGAAAATCAGGACTGAGTCAGCACTGTCTAAAGATTTACAGCAGGACAAATAACCTGCATCCCAAAATCAATTAATTTGGTTTAATTGGACTATTTAATGATGATCAGCACAGCCTGATCCACAAGGTCAGGATGGGTTGTGGTGGTGGTCCAAAAGAATAGACAGGTGTACTGCTAAATCTGATCTGTTCCTGGAGGTTTGGATTATAAATTGTATGCAAAAGTGCAAGGATGTCCCTTGCCAGGGCTGGTTCGCTCTCCCAAGTCAGGAAGGGCTGTCTCTAAGCAGAATTTTATTTATGGACTGTGCAGCTGCTGCTTCCCTCCTGACATCCTGTTACGGTCTGCCCAGCAGATGTCCCTCAGCCTCTGTGGGATGAGAGCACATGGATGCAGAGGCTCTCTCCTTTCCCTGTGCTCGTTGCTGTCAGTAAATAACAAGTTTGAACTGGTCGCTTAGAGCTGGAAACAGTCAATACCTGATTTTCCCCAGCCTGTGAATGATGCATGCTGGGTCACTCACAGTTCTTTCAGCTCTGTTTGAAGTGACAAAGAGATGTTATAAGAACTGGTGTAGAATAGTTCTCAAGCAAAAATAAATAAAGAATGTTCCAGTGCTACAGCTGTGACTGTTCCACCGCTGGTGGTACGTACACTAAAATGAGCATAATTCCTATTGAAGTTTCACTACTGCACATGTTAACAGGATGCAAAAGCAACAAGACTTCTCATTATGATATTCTGTGTTCATACCTCGAATCCCTGTGGTCTTCCTAGGCTTTCTTTAATATGTTTCCACGCAACAAGAATCTCTGATACAGACAAACTCGTAGCTTTGACATCGATGGGAGCAGCAGTGGGCTCTGTATTAAGAAAAATTGAAACAATAAACCTCCACTGTAACAGCTTGTATTTATCAAAAACACTCTGTCTGAAACTGTCATTTGCTTCCTTTATTCTACCTTAATACTCACAAGAAGGTATGACACTTAGGGGGAACATGAAAAACTGAACAAGATGAAGAGATTATTATTGTTGTATTTCTTTATTTGTGTCATGCCACATCAATATCTCATCACTGATGATGAGTGCAGCAAACTGTGGAAGAATCTCACCTGTGATTTTTAAAAAAAGCTTTAATATTTGTATATGTGTCCCCTGCCTCCACACACCCCTTTCATAGCCCTAACTGCAGCAATAAAAGGAGCATTCATTCTATTTGTGGCTTCTTAGTGCCATTCTGTCAGCTCAGGATGAGCAATACCTTGCTGAGGTGCTCAGTCAGTCCTGCCCTGGGGCAATACTGAGTAGGAAGTGATACCCAGCACTGTAGTGAAATGCTGTATGAAAGATTTTTTTAGGACTATGTTATTATATCCTCGAAGTCACAGGCACCAGTGTTTGGGATGTGCCACCTTCTCTCTGCTGTGAAGCATTCACTGTTTTAGGACTGGGATGCACATTTTTATAAAGGCACGAAGACCTAAAGTTTTTCCCTCTGATTACCTGTGTTTGTTACAATTGGCCTCTGTCTGTGTTTCTATCTCCATGCTACTCATAAGACACTCTGCAGTCCTGACCTCCTGATTATCTGAAACATAGGATCCTTCCTGTCCTCCAGCCTGGCTGGGTGTCCTTTGGTGGTGCTGGGGCATGGCCAGGATGCTCACTGAAAGCTGTAGAATGCTTTACATACCACACACAACCAACAGTGTTGCGACAGGCATGTTTACCTTTGTACTTTCACATCAATGAATCCCTATAGAGACCAAGCTTCTTTCAGGGGTTGGGAAGTTGAGCAAATGTCCCCAGATATTTGCCACAACAGGCTACTGGGTTGTATCACCTGTTACAGTATTCTGGGAGTGATGAGTGTCCAGAAATTGTCTAGTATTAAACTGGGACATGACTCAAGGAAATCTTGTGGGTCTTTTGCTTTATTTCCTAAATATGACTGAAAACTTTCTTAAAGACAAGCTGTGGAAGCAAGGCTCCTACATATACTCTGCAGCACACAATAGGGCATTTCTCCACCTTTCTGGTAGTTCACTTGCTCAGCAAAAAAGGAAATTCACATTCCCCTCTAGACACAGAACCTGTGATTTTCCTCTTGGCCTAATGTTCCTCATTAGATCTCTAATGTGTTGATCTGTTCCTGAAGGGCAGACAGGGGTCTTGGTTTTATGTCGTAGGGAGACATCCAAGAGCTTTCTGAAAAATGAGGTTTTGGGGACTTGTTTAAAAGGATTATAGAGAAGGAGCTTCCTTCCAGAACAGCCTGAGATAAAATATTTTTCTCAGTGATCAAACCACCTAATATGTAAGATACCTAATATCAGTGTTGACTCATTAGCTACCCTCCTTTCTCTGCAGGTGTTGTTCTGGCACTGTTACCCTACAAATATTTTTGACACAGCTCATACAAATTTTTCATTCTTTTCGATGTCAGACTTTTAATGTTTGTTACTCTTTTTTAATCTCCTTTTTAATTTACATCTCAAGAAAAGAAGCAATTCTGATGTGATATGAAGTGGTGTTTGCCAACGAGTATAAAATAATTTTTTGAACATTTTAAGTAATAATAAAAAATATGTTTGGGAATAAGAGAAATGATCTTTCAAATTCAATACTGAAAGAATTGTGTTATGAAGAAATATATTGCTCATAATATGATTTTCTGTTCAACATTTACATCCTGCTTTCTATTTTATGTCCTACTAAGATTTGTGTGGCAAAAGCTATTTTCTAGTTTTTGTGTTATTGAAGCAATTACCTTGTTGTCAGAAAAGATTGCAGTGGGATAAATAATTTGGGATGTACACAAAATGTTGGTTGGCAGACTTAACATTTTCTATAAATGCAGGTATCATTTCCTCTTCATAGCATTCACTAGGAGTGGTTTATACATCACTTGAATAGAAACATAGAATATTTTCTGATATTTTTAAAAATTGCTTTCAACAAATGGAGCAGAAATAGTTTGAATTTTTTTATGCGAAGAAAATGTATTTCTCACATATTCAGAAATAATTCACTGCAGTTTCACTGATATTAGGCACTGAGAATAGTGTTCAGCAAAACAACAGAAATTGTATATTTGGGAATAAGATATATTATGACTGAAAGTTTTTGGAGACTAAATAACATTTTTTATTGATTCAGATACAATGAGGACCATATAATTTCTGGTGATATAATACAGTCTCTGGTTCATTTCAATGTCATGCTTTATTCTCTGTGTCTAAAACTAATGATAAGTTTGATAGGTTAATTAGCTTTTTTCATTATGGTCACTGATTTTATATTCGTATTATTTTCTTCAGATCTTGCCCTTATGCTAAACCTGTAGGTGTCTACCTAAGGTCATACATCTTGAAAAAAGAAAAAAAGCCATCTTTAATATTCCCTATTTGAATTAAAGATGCAGTACAACAAATTCTCATGAGGTTGTGTGCAATGTCCGTGAAACGCTGTCTTTCCCTGTGCTGCAATCATACTTTAAAGAAACATGATCAATTTGTAGGTCTTTGGGATGGCTGTAAAATGGCATGACATTTTCATGGCTAATGTTTAGAGAGGGAATCCTGAATTTTGACACTGGAAAGTAAAGGAAGGAATCACTTACTAGCCCTCAGTGTGTTGTACCTGTTTATGACTGTAAGCTGATCTGTTTTCTGGAAATAGTCATCCTTGAGGCTTTCCACCTGATCTAACTTAAAAAAAGTCCAAGTGCATACTAAAATTTATGTTGTTTAATTCATCTATGGAACAGAGTGTCAGTCAGGACTACTCAATCAATCACTTCATATCTGTTCAGTTCTTTTTTTGATTCCAAAAAGGATTTTTACGAAGTAGACTTATTCAAAATTTGAGCTCTTATTTGAAGTTAAGAGCCTCAGTCTGAGCAATTGCATTATGACTGCAGGCAGTTCTTCATAGCTGAGATTTTGGGATTTCAGCCAGAATCTATTTCTGTGATAATGCCTGTCTGTGGAAAAATCCACAAGAAATATATCAGCAGGAAAATCAGGAAAATTCATCCCTCTTGTGTCAACCTGTCAGTAAAGAAAGTGGTAGCATTTGCTTTCTTGCTAGAAATAGCCACATGGACTATTTTCCAAATTAGAGAACCTTCAGTGAACTTTTTCCATTCCTGAGAAATGAGGGACTCCAACAGATCTGCTGTCTGATGTCTGTCTGCATGATATACAACTTTCTCCAGAATCTTGTGCTCAAAGGGGAAGAATATCCAATTTCCACAATAGCAGAAACAAGATTACTGTTTCTAGGACAAGCCTTCAGAATTCTCACTTTTTCACAAGTCCTTTCTATTTTCACCTTGTCTCTAACCAGTGTCTTTGCAGAAGACTTTAAAACAAGGAAAAGTTAGAAAAAATATTGGAATGAGCTATAAGTGAAGATCTCTTCCCTGAATATTTTTGATTAAGTGCTGAAATACTCTTACTTGTGGGGTAGAACTTCTGAAGCCTTCTCCTGTAATGACGCTCTCCTGCACACTTTCTCACAGTGTACATCCTGCTGTGGCTCTCTCTTCCCTATGCAACAACCCATATTTATTACACAGCAGTGTCACCTGGAAATAATTCTTATTCCATGAAGAATTTATCAGAAGAGTATTGTTGCCTTCTTCATGAATACAAATGGTTCATTTCCATCCAGTGACATGGCAGACAGAGTTACCCTCAGCATGTGAGGAGGGGATGTGCCTATTATATTGACTCCACATCTGCCTCCCAAGGGACTGGTGCCATTGACCAGAAGAGTGCTTAATAAACTCCTGCATGTCAGGATTGTGATTTCATTCCAGAAAAAAATCGTTGGAGACAGCTCTAGCTGAGCTTTCACAGGATCTCTCCAGACAGATCATCTGGCAGATTCAGGAAATTACCCTTTATATTTTCCAGCTAATCTGCCAATTACTTTTCAGGTTCACCTAAACCCCAAGAAGCTCAGCTTTAGCTATGAAATGAATCACAGGACTTCACTTCATTAATTTAAGATTTTAATTAAAGACATGGAGGCTGTGTTCAAAAGTGTGTAATCAAATATTATTTCCTCTCAATGAAAAGAAAATAGTAATTTATTTGTCTAAATATGGAGAAACAAAATTGCAATGGCTTTTGTATTGTCTTTTGCCTTTTAGATAACTGAGGACTTTGGATCTCCATGGCTTGATGAATTACCACAAATTTAGACAAAGTAAGAACAAAACTCTGTGCAGCATCATTGCATCTTGTATATATTACAGAAGTACATCTGGGATCCCTCAGGAGGTTTTAAACACTGACTGTGAGAGTCTTCAGGATTTAACCTGTATTGCTAAGGGCTTTCTATTTCCTATATAGAAGTTTTTAGTAGTATTCACTACTTCGTTTGTCAAAATTATAGATCTTTCAATTGTTAAGATAATTCTGTCAATGCCTGAAGGAGAAATTAGATACTGAAATGAACAGAACTGATCCTGTATCACCCATTATGACAGTCATTAACAAAAACCCTTTATAAAAGACCTAACTCCCCTTGAAACCAGTTGGATTCCCAGAAACTTGTCTCTATTTCCTTTCATATTCTCATCTATTTCCATACTGTAGAGTACTCCTATTCATATTTATTCTTGTGCTTTTAGGCTGCATCTACACTTGTAAACTAAATAGGGACAGAGAGACAAGGCACCTGCCTGAGTGTCGGGTTCTGCTGCTGGCAGACTCCGAGATTTTAGATAGAGAGTTCTTCTCCCAAGCCCCGAGATTGAAGAAGACGTCGGAATCAGTCGGTTCAGGTTTTCAAGGTTGTTTATTATTTTTTATCTATTACCTTGCTTCTGTGCCTTGCCAAGGTCCTTGTGGCATCAGGGTCGGGAACTGACTGCGTGACTCTCGGGCGGTCTTAGCTTTTATACTAGATACTACGTGTTCTATATTTACAGTTAGTTACCAATACCTATCACCTA
>VZUI01055590.1:0-22862 GCA_013401135.1 Cettia cetti | reverse complement strand
TCTCTCTTTCTCTCTCTCTTTCTCTCTCTCTTTCTCTCTCTCTTTCTCTCTCTCTTTCTCTCTCTCTTTCTCTCTCTTTCTCTCTCTCTTTCTCTCTCTTTTTCCTCTTTCTCCCTCACTCCCTTGCTCCCTCTCTTCCTTCCTGTCTTCCTGCCTTCCTGCCTTCTTCCCTCCCACCTTTTCTTCTTTCTTTTTTCCCAAAACCTCTCAATACTGATGTGAATTTCTAGGATAGATGGATGAAATATTTCCTTGTCTGACTATGATCAATTTTTCTGACTCTCATAGTGTCTGTCTGTGATATGCAGCTGTGCAATCCTTATGACTGGATGAAAACCATGGCCATAGTCTGAAAAGTGTGCTGTTAATGCTCTCAAACTAGTCCCAAAGCTGGGACTATCTGGCTTTAAAACAGTGGGTAAGTAGTTGTCTGCTCCTACAGCCAACTCAAAGAAGCTGAGGCCACAACTTTGGATTGCATGCTGTAGCTAACAAGGAAACCCAGATTTGACTTCCAGGCAGGATCCTAAGCAGGATTTCATTGGTCAGTGATTCAGTGACACACTGGTCCAGAATATCTCCAGAATCATAAGTCAGCAGTGGTGCTGTGGTCAGGATTCCAAAGCATTGCAATGGACAGGAAAAAATTCAATATTTTCTGGTTACTCTCATATACAGCTGATCAGCTTCCTAATAGAAATGGCGTTAAAAGACTAGAAAACAGATTCACAAGCCCTGTAGAATCACAGACCTCTTCGACCTTCACTACAAAAAAAGACACTGAGGTTGTAGAGTGCATCCAGAGAAAGGCAATGAAGCTGGTGAATGGACTGGAGCACAAGTTCTGTGAGGGAGCTGGGGTTGTTTATCCTGAAGAAAAAGAGGCTGAGAGAGGACCTTATCATTCTCTACAATTACCTTAAAGGAGGTTGTAGCTGGGTCGGGCTTGGTCTCTTCTCCCCGCTTAACAAGTAACAGGACAAGAAGAAATGGCCTCAAGTTGCACCAGGGGAGGTTTAGATCACGTATTAAGGAAAAATAAATGATTGAAAGGATTGTCAACCATTGACAAAGGCTGCTCAGGGAAGTGGTGGTATTACCATCCCTGGGGGTGTTCCCTGGGCACATAGGGACATGGCAGTGTCAGGCTTATGGTTGGAGTAAATGGTCTTGGAGGCCTTTTCCAACTTAAACTATTCTACAGTTTTATGATTCTATGAGTTTTTAATGTACTCAAATATGAAATGTGTGGTTTTCAACTACAGCTGAAGTCCCTTACTGATTTCTGCTTAACAAATGAGAACTTCAAAGAGTTTATTGCATACTGTTCATTCACCAGGACAAATGTATCTCTCTGACAGAGCTGGTTTCTAAAAGCGTTTTCTAAGCAGACGCATCTTTTCACAATCTTTTTCTTTTTCTTTCTTTTCGCATCTTTTTCTTTCTTTTTATTACAGCCTGGAAAACTATTCCTTTTTTTCCCTTCCCTGTGATAGCAGTGTGTATAATAGTGAATTCATCATCTCCAGCATTCGGAATGCCATTTTTGCAGCAAGGAAGGAGGACAGGTCAGCATCACTTAAACTACCAAAGAACCATCAGCAAGTGAGCAAAAACAAGACAAAGCAAGTCATGGCAATTTAATCAGATTTTCCATACCTATTTTTATATATATATTCCACCCTAAGTTTCACTATCTAAAAAATTCCCATACGTCTGAAAAGGTCATCATAAGGAGCTTAATTTTTTTTTAGATGGCTGCAACTTACATTCATTGTTTTTTAAAACATATTCTGAATTACTGCAGGGAATATGGCTACTAACAAAATATGAGCATTTACATGTTAATTCTGATGATTATAGAAGAGTTACTTCTTGAAAATCTTACCCTGCAGGCCTTTTTGGAAATATAAAAGCCAGGCATTCAAAAAAGTCTACAAATTATATCCCACAAGACATGGGATTGGTCTGAAATTAAGTTTGTAATATTTTTGTTAAATATGTTTTAAAATAACATTTAAGTAAGATTTTAAAGTTACCCACATATAATTATTTTCTTTTTTTGTATCCTTTGTAGGGCTGCAGAAAAAAATATATCAATTGGAACACAGATTTGTAGTGGTCTGGGTCACATACAAAATTAAATTATGCCCCAAATATTGAAATAGCAATTTTTACTTTCAGAATCTTAGTTTTTTTCAGTAAGGGATCTGATAAGAATTATTTTCACTTAATACAAAGGTTGTGGTTTTGTTTAGTTTTTTTCTCATTGCTCTGCAGATGAAAAATAAAATAAAATGTAATGCACAGCTTGCAGAATTATCAAAAAGACTGGTTACCGTGCCAAAGAATGACTGAATAAAATTTTTACATTTTTTATTATTTGCCATGCTTTACTCCCTAAAGTAAAACTTACAATTTTCAATTCTAAAAAATAAAGTGTCTGCGTATGCTTTAAAATGTTACTTCTGCTCAGAATGCCAGATTCCCATATCTGAGCTTCCCCATCTCCCAAAAAGCCATCAAAATTTATTTTCACATAACATATCCTCAAGGTTTAGTTATGCAATATTCAGCTTTGCACATTTCAGCTACTTTTTAATGTTGTTTGAAGATCAAACAAGGTTTAACCAATCAGTAGTAGATATAAAGGATTTATCTGCAACCACACTATGCTGTTCCTTTAATACCTTTCAGCAACATAAGTGCTTACATCCTAATAGGTTTTTAGCTTAAGATCTAATCATCCACTCTTGAATTAAGATGCTTGAATGAAGCCAACTCATTTGGAACTAAGCACTTTAATGTCAACAGAGACATATGGTATTGAGACTGAATTACAAAAGATCTCTTCTGAGCCATCTATTACGGAAGCAAGACTAAGACTCCAGCATTATTATTAGTTTACTCATTTATTTTCTAGCAAATAATTGAGAGTAAGATCTTCTTAAGAAAGTGGAAATGGTCTAATAATTGCAGTCTGGTGGTATAGTACATTCCCGTGTGCATTGATTAAATCTCCCCCATCCATACTTTATGGCACTACGCTCATCTGTAAGATCTCCTTTTGAAACTGAAAGAAACAAACAAAATATGACTTGAAACAACTTTAGCCCAGTGATTAAAAATTTAAAATATCAGCAATGTCAAGTCCTCTAACATTTATTAAGAACTCTAGACATTTCCTTGCCTTGAATTATTCAAGCCTTATTGTCTGACAAAATATTTTTTTAAGAATTTGTTCATGACAAAGTTTATGGCAATAAATGACACCTTCCTTCAAATATAAAGTTAAAAACAGAGGCTCCATTTTGTTCTCAAGCTGTTCCATTCTCCCTTGTCTCAACATGATGCTGGGAAAAATATGCTAGGGTAATCTCCTGTAGCAGCAGTTGGAAAAATGAAGTGGATATCCTTCCATATTTTTTGTTTATGGAACAAAAAGAGCAAAAAAACCAAAGCAATTTAAACTGAAACTGAAAATGTATTTTTCTGGGATGGTCCTTTTAGGTAGAACCCAGCAGCTTTCAAATGTTCATGACCATATAAGAAAATTGCTGCCATGATGTTGTGTTTAAATAGCATTGTGTGGCTGAAAAAAAATCAAAGTTTTGAAACAATACTATGCAGAGTTTCTGTCTACATTTTTAAGGAAGATATGGTTAGACAGTAAAGCTGCATTATCTCTTTAAGCCATGTGTTACCAAAGGCTCCAGCAGACAGTGGTCATCTATCTGCATTGCTATTTATTGCATAAATGAATTCCTACTCCTGGCTCAGTAAAGCTGAAACATGGGCTGTCCTCACAGTCCATGTACTTTCCCCCTTTAAAGGCAAATACTGTCCAAAAGACTGAACTGCCTGTGTCACCACAATAAACACCTGGCAAATACGACTGCAGAAGTAAAAAGATGCAGTGCAGTTCTAACAGGATCATCAACCAGTTCTGTACTGTGAAGGGCTGAACAGTTTCCCTTTCTCCAAGCAGACTGCACAGAAGAACCAGAGTCACATATTACATTGGTTTTTTTTCCTGAAGATTTTCAACTTTGCAAATTTAAGAGACCTCGTGTTATTCTGAATATAGAAACCTTCCTATAAATGCTTGTTGAGATGGAAAAAATTGCTTCAAATTTCCTTTATATTTTCTAAATATTAAATTATTCTAGTTTGCTGATAGCTTGAGAACTCCATTTTTGATTTTGGAATTTATATTTTTAGCTACCTCAGAAACAGAAAAAGCAGTTTAAAAATAATACTAATTTCCAAAAGCTCTGCTTTGCAGGCTTTCCTATTAAAAACATTAGAAAGCAGAAAGTTTCTTGTCATTGTCTAAATGCAACCAGTATGAAAGTGACTTTAAGAACAATCTGTGTTGTAGTACAGCGCGGATTAGTAAAACCCACCTGAAGAACTCTCACTACATTTCTCCCTGTGAACACACAGCTCTAGTTTTGTTTTGGCTTAATTTTACTGGTTTGTTTCGCCTTACTTTTAATCTTTTCCAAATCTTATATTTAAGGTGGATCACAAGCTGTCAGCTACTCACTGAGATCTCACTGAGACCTTAGCCAGGGCCTGGCTTCAATGAGACACTGTACAAGTCAGACAACAAAGCCAGGTTGTGTTCTCAGTTGGTATTTAATGTTAGTAACACACAGATACACACCTCAGAGAGAAATATGGCCTTTAACATGTGTCAATTTGGAAAAGCCAATTCTTTATCCAGGAGAGAGACAAGCAACGCATCAGCAGCGAGAAACAGGGGAGCTTTTATTCCTGAGTCTATTTTCCACAAATTTTTGAGCATCTTCAGCCTGAAGAGCTCCTTTTTTTTCTGTTTTGATTTCTTGTACAGGCAGATTGCAACACTGAGGAATTCTGTGACTAGCATGCCTGAAATTTTAAAGTGGACCATGGAGACACCGACATTGTGAGTAATTTCTTCCCAAGTGGCAAAAAACTATATTAACCACATTTGGAAGTTTTTCTTCCAAGGACGAAGAAGAAAATTTTTAGTGAATGAAAGCAATGTGAGCAACATGTTTTTATCAGTCCTGATGCAACTATTACTGGATTCATTCACAGAGGCTTACATAACATGTGAAGGAAAGGCATTTGTAAGGATACGGGAGAAATCTGTGTTTCTGATTCTCTTTGAAGAGCAACTAGTATTTCTTCATAGCCTGGTTGTTTTACTAATTTTTTGGGGGGTCTCGGGAGAGGTTAATGCTAAAATAAGGAGGGGGAAAAGAACAGACTTGAGGGGATGAATAGCAGCTGTGGTGAAGAAATCTACCAGACGGTAATTGCACAAATCCTTAAATACCCAGAATATAAACCTTCTCTGGTGTAGAAAGGCATCATGTGGCAGAAAAGCATCATTTCAGCATCACCAGGAAGTCTTTTGTTCACTTACACAGAGCCTCACTTGCTCAGGAGCTCACAGACAGGGCAGCAGCTTTCAGGTCTAAAGAGGGTAATGGCACCTGGTGGTACTCAGCCACCACCACCAAATTGAAAACACAGGCAAACAAAAATGTGCAACCCCTTGGACTAGTTTCCTACCAAAATCCACCTGCTAGCTTTTATGTAGGAATCTAATACAGTGTACAATCCTTAAGAGATACCAGAGAACAGTAAACATACAACAGGACATCTTTTGTGTGAGCAGGTTAATTTTAAAAAACGTTTTCTGATGGTGATTTGCTGAGAGAAATGCCACAAAGTCTGATAAAATTAATTTGTTGTAAAATCAAACTTCATGTGAAAATGCACACAAGTATGTTACTTTTAGAGGAATAGGAGCATGTTTTCACTTTTCAATTTATTCTGAAACACACCTTAATTGTGAAGATAATGTCCCCTTAAAAAATGAGGTCATAATGTGCTATGACTAATAAATAAAATAAATAAAAGCAGACCCTTACAGATCAGAATAAAGCCTCTGAAGAAGGGATGAATAACTTCACATGGTAGAAGTCTAACTATGACAGTATTTAAAATAAATTAGAAATAATTTCCATAGCTGACATCTAGGATTCTAAACTATCTGCTTTTCTGGCCAGTCCTTATATTTAAAACGCTTTGTTCCATGCAAAAGCCTGTATTCCTTTCTGAACAGCAAAGCAGTTTCATATTTTGCTGCCATTCTCACGAGCCACCACGTGAGGGACTCAACGACTCTTTTGTCTTTGCAAACCAGATTATACCCACGTTAAACCTATTGCTTATGTTAAAATGAAAAATTTGGGGAAAATATCTCTGCACTTGCCATCTAGTAATGCTGGAAGATTTTACACTCATGGAAGATTTTACTGTAGCAAGTCAAATTCAGCTGTTTATATTGTGAGGTGACGTAAGTAGATGGTGGTTACTTACAGGGCAAAAAAAATCACAAAATGGAAATTGCTTTTCTTAAATAAAAATACTAACAGTCATAAACATCACCATTTTTCTTCTTTGCTTAGGCAGAGAAAACTTTCATTCTGCTAAATTAATATACGCACAGTATGCCTCTAGCAAATGAAAGCATAGATTTCATTTGCTCTAAGCACAGAATTGACATAGACAAAGAATAGTATGAACAGGAAATATCTGCATCACCAATTACAGGGGAAAATTTTACTCACAGCTTTTTTTGCTGTTTTAAAATAAAAATTGACTATGCTTGGAGGTATTTAAACCCTACTCCCTGCTGAAGCTTCAGACAGATCTTTATAAAAGTTAAGATTTTCCTACATGGTATCCCTGCAAATAAAACTTGACACTTGAATTTTGACACAGGCAAGCTGTAAGCAGATGAACCCTTCTTCAGAATATAATTATAGACAATAGATGTGTAATAACAACTCCAAGGTCATATGGGAATAATATCTATTGTTTCAGAAGCAGAACAGCTATGTGAGCCAGGCACAGTGCCATACCAATGAAGTAATTCAGCTTCACGGTTCAGAAAGTGTTGAGGAATTGCTATTCTAGATTGCATTATATAGCAAGGAAATGCTATTTGATTTCAAGTGCATGTTCAAATAACTGATTTTTCCTTTAAAAAGGCATGTTCTTAATTTGAATTTTCTAAATAGAAGTCAGATATGAGCAAGAGAAGGCAATACATAGTTCTCACCTCTGATCAGCTGGCTGTCAGATCTTCATGGCTTTTAATCTGACTTGGTAGTTTGGACTACAAACAAACAAACAAACAAACAAACTTGTCTTATTTTTTTCTAGGGTTTAAAGTAGATTATCTGACTTCAGGACAAAACTGAAAACAAATGCAAAATTTTCTTCCAAATACTGGCTAAAGTAAAAAGACTATTAAGTTGAAATTGTTTGGTTAGAGAGTAAAATACAGCCAAAGGACTTGAAAGTGGAATTAAATAATAAGCCAAACCAACTGGAAAAAATGGAGAAGAACAATCATTCAACTATCCAACTGAAATATGATTTATATCTCTCTCTATATATGTATATAAGTTATTAAAAAAATAGAAGGACTTGGAAATCTTACAGTCCTTTACCACAATCATGAATAGAAAGGCCCTCATGACACCTCATAAAAACTTGGGGATTTTAAATTTTTTCTACTAAGCTGTTACTCCATTATATAGCATGCTTGCAGAGAGCTAATGCAGGCACAGAGAGCTGAACTCTTTGCTTTCTCATGGATAAATGAGTAAAAAAATCCAGAAAAACATACAGCGTAGAATTCCTGCAGACTTTCTGCTCTTGCCTACGTTGCTTACAATCTTAGGAATGCAGAAACTGCTGCTCAAATCCAGCACCATGCCCAGGGACTGAACTCAGCTGATGTATATGCTGTGTAATATTAAACACTTCTGTATTAGTAGCACTGGATATGATCTGTAAAAGCAAGGACCTAAAAGACAGAAGGATTGCTGTATTTCCCAATCTCAGAAAATCTAAACTTCCATGTCATAAGGAAAAAAGCTTAGTAAAACATAAGTAACATATTTATTATCTGTAAATAAATTCAGAGAGTTGTCTGGAAATCCAGTGAAATGAACCTAGTACATGCCAACACATTAGTGTATTATGCTGTGGTGAGTGTTCTTTTACACTTCCAGGTAATGAAATGGAGAACATAGTGCCATTAAGAACAGAAAATTAGACTAGAAATTAGTTATTGCTGAAAACGATGTGTCTGTGAAGATCTGTTTAAACAAAGCTGGTACTCATCCACTGGGAAAAGGAAGTGCCATCTCCCTAACACATGCATGCCCATGTGTACGTGAGAGGTATTTTAATGAGGATATTCATTAAAAATTGCTTAAAATTGACACAAACAAAATATTTATCATGCATTCTCTGTGGGTATTTACCTGGGGCAGTTATCTAATGAACATTATAAATAAAGCTCTGCAGATGCTCTGTGGACATACACTTCTTCAAGTGCTGGCAGACCTGTAGTTGTAACAGAATGTTAAAGTACAGGAGAAGCAAAATCAGATGTGTTTGTGACATTAGTTTTTAATTATTTACTTGTTTTGTTCCATCTGCTTTTCCTTGTTCTGCCAGGAAAGATTTGGTAATGTCTGCCCCATCCATGTGAATGCGCTTATCCTGTAATTGTCATGAGCACCACTTTAACCTTGTCATTTGACTATTTAGAAACTTGCCCTCGCTAGAGTTGCTTATTTTGATGATTATTTTGTGGCTTGATAAGAAATGTTGAAGGCTTCCCAGTAATCCTTTCAAAGGATTGGGCCATTCCTTTGTCCTGTGGTGAGAACAAAAAGCTTGGTCCCACACTCAGTCCTTGAGGAATCTCATTTCTCTGCACTATCTCCTCTGTATGACTGGATTTCTAGCATCAGTTTTCATTTTTGGTTTTTTTTCCAGATAGACAATTCTCATCATGCTAGGTCAAGTGTTTCTCTGAGGTTCCTATGGATAGTATCCACAGAGTAATGTTTGCTGTATAAACAGAAGTATCCTTCTATTTTCAGTGGGGGTTTTTTTCACTAAGCCTTTCACCTTAAGAAATTCTCTTTGTAGCCTGCCTTATTAATAGAGATTATATTTATAGCTTCTCAAGCAATGACCAAGAATCAGGGAAATAACTTTAATAGCCACAGAACAAAATGCTACCTTCTTGCTTGAACAGTGATGTGTGCGATTTAGAGAATTCTATTAATGGTCACATAGATTTTGGTTTCAAAATTGTGGTTCCTCCTTCAAAAACTTTATTCTCAGCAAATGCAAAATGCGAATTTTGTTTGTCATTGCAAATTTCTAATTTTATGGTTACTGAGTCTTTACAATGCTTTTTTTTAGATTGCTTCATTTTATCTGTCAGCAGGTTCTGAAGGACTTTACTCCTAGATGACACTTCCTAAACTTTATTACAGTTTACCTGTTTCCATAAATTTTCACTGATGCCTCAGTTACGCAGCACCGTAAGTGAAGACCACAAAAACATGGGGCTTCAAGGTCTCTTCACAGAGAGCATTTGTTTTCTTTTCCTTTCACCCTTCTCAGCACCTACAAATTTTACTAGTGAAGCATCTTTACAGTTCCCATTAACTTAACTGCTAGATATGCGAAATACTATATGAGAGAGCTATGTCAAAAAGATTACTTTTTTTACCTGGAGCAGGAAAGACTGCATCAGGTTTTTGCTCTTTTTCTTTAAAGATCACTGTAAAGCTTATTTTATCTTCTTAATGCAATTAAAATTCTTCCTGAAACCCAGTCTGTTCTATTTCTTCCACTTGCAGAACTTCTTGTTTCCCACTCCTCTGGTGTAAAACATAATTCAGTTGTAATTATAATTATATGATCAAGCAAGTCTTGGTCACACTAGAATCTAAACCATCTACTGTTGTTTTGAGGGTCTGGCTATTTTTCCCCCCCCCAAAATAAATGTAATATTTGTGCATACATATATGCAGACATTATGAAAAAAACCCTGTTTTCCTTTGGTTAGTGGCTCATTAATGATATTTCTTTCTTTGTTCAATTCATCCTTTGTGCTCAAGACTACACTTTGATCATAGTCAAGACCTTGCTTGAAGCATGAGATTTACAGTACAGGAAAACTGCTCCCAGCACAAACACAGAGGGAGAATGAGTACTTGGGAAAAAATGTTCAAAGAAACACAATTTGAACAAGAGGATAAAGGAGGAAATTATTTAGGAAGTGGCAGAGGAAATCAAAAGAGAAAAAAAAAGTGTGTTTCTTCATAGACCTCTTAATCTGCCTGAAATTTTCAGATTTATACAGAATCAAAGTTTGTGCAGTAAGTCCTGCAGGGCTTCTGTCTAACTGATTGTTGCATACAAATTCTTTGATGCTTATAGACGGACAAGATTGGAAGAAACACTAACACATACACACATAACATAGATAACAGAGAAAAGGAAATAACAAAACACAAATTTGCATGCCAAATCTTTTGTTTGATGTATAGTGGAGGAATAAAATGGAACAAAGGCAAGGTCATGGTCTCGTGGACTGTGTCTGGTTTTGGCTGCACAGTACAGTAAGGACGCTAAAAACTGGCTGGAGGTGTAGGGTGACCACTGACTCAGAGGGCTAGAGCCTTTGACCTGGAAGGAGAGCTTGCAGGCCCACGGCTGGTTCAACTGGGACAGGAGGCACCCAGCAGCATTCCTGGCATTGGGAGGAGTGTAGGGAGAAGATGCAGCTGGCTGCCCCCCAGTGCTGCATGGCAGGAAGGTTAGAAGCACAAGCTGTCAATAACGGGGGGTTCACACCCTGTCTGGGAGAAGCCCTGAGCAGCCCAGTCTGAGCCCAAGGCTGAGGCCATGGCTGAGCCTGCCTAGAATGACCCTTCATTCCCCAGTTTGCCATTCTGTGATTTATTACTGGAAAACACAGGTGGCATATTTGAATATCTCTCAACCCTAGGTCACTTTGCTCCCCCTCATCCCTTCACACAATTTATGGAAACAAAAACTGAGTTAAGGCAATAACACAATTCCTGTGCACCTTCTAAGTGAATGTGTTGACAAGGTATATATGTACATAACTAATCACATAAATGTTTCAGAGGCTAAGTAACTGAAGATCACAAATGTGAAGGGCCTTTCCTTATAGGCATAGTAGTTTAATTAGTTAGAGAATACTGATTTTCTGTAGATTGTCTCATTCTAGAGATATTACCATGTAATGTAGATGAGACATTACCTGCTAACACCCTTTTCTCCCCCTCATTTCACTGTACATGTTCATTCACTATGTGCACAAAGAGAGTATAGTTGAGTCCAGCTTATGCCACTACCCCAGAAAGCAGGACAAGAAATACTGATATTGAGTAGAGTGGCCTTAAGCCTGCCACATAAGAAATTAGAGGCATAACCACCAGCTAGTTGGATTACCATTTGACTGAATTTTCTTAAATCCATTCTGACATCCTTCTCTTCTGGGCTGACTGATACCTATTTTAATACAGATGTTAAGGTGCTATAATACCTCACAAGAGAAGCAACAGTTCCCTTTGAAATTAGTTAGCATTTCATTAAAAATAAGACAGGCACTTCTATCTTTACACAAATATAGGAGTTGTCTTGTACAG
The DNA here is from genome assembly GCA_013401135.1 of Cettia cetti. Taxonomy (NCBI): domain Eukaryota; kingdom Metazoa; phylum Chordata; class Aves; order Passeriformes; family Sylviidae; genus Cettia; species Cettia cetti. The sequence goes on along the minus strand of VZUI01055590.1, from coordinate 11,301 downwards.
AGATGTTAATTGTGCTCTGCACTCCTACCCCAAAAGGATGGAAAACGACCCGTTGCTGTATATATTATTTTATAGACAGCTATACAGAGACATATTTTATATCATTCTCTTTTAAAATTTGTTTTTCCAGAGTCCTAGTTGCTAGCAAGGTCATATGGTTATTACCCTGCTCACTTCTCTGTGTTTGTATGCACACGTGTACCTTCAGGTAGCCCAGAATAATCTTAGCTGCATTTAGAAGGGTAGGTGCGGCCACAACCTGCAGCGATCCAAGTGCTGGTGCGCATCATGTTGTGGAATGAAGGAGGCTGTGTGTGCCTCTTCTCCTCCTGACAGCCTGCCCAATGCCTGCAGAGGCCTTGGTTGTGCACCAGTTCTGGGAACAACAATCTGTTGAGCCACAAGCACAGAAATGTCTGAGGCATGGTGGTATTTTCATCTAGTCTGTCAAATTGGTTGTAAGAAAGATGTGGATTGTTAATGTAATCTGCTGACACACCAAGATTATACCAACAAGCCAATCGAAAAGAATTGCCAGCAGAGTGATTTCAGAAAGGTCCAAAGAGATTTCCAGGTAAACATGACTGATCACTGGAGAGGGGCAAAGAAACCCAAGCAAACAACAGATTAACTCCAAAGCACTACTTATTTCCTGCCCAGCACACAGTTGCATTCAAATGCCTGAACTTTCAGGATTCCATATGTGTAGACAGGCAAAAAATACCTTCTGTGAAAAGCTTTATTACTACTGGGAAAAAAGATCTAGTAAAACATAAATACTGTAGTATCATAAAAATCAAGTCATTGTAGTTTTTAGAGATGCCATCATCTTACGTCAAGGATAAGCCATTTACTTCACAGAACTGTACTGAGATGGCTCAGAGACTCATTCACCTACTATACATAAGCATTCTTTTTATCTCTTAATGTTTTCTAATTTAATTACCACTTGGAGAGTTGGGATTCTTTTTGATACAAAACACACAGAGCCTTCTTTTAAATAACATTATTTCTTTGCACTTTTACAATTAGATCAGTTTATAGGAGTAAATTTTTAAGAAGAAGATAACTAAGATAACCATGACAATACTACTCCAATACTTATGCTCCATTACTTGTAAAAACCCACTTGTCTGGATTTTTCAATGTCGATTTTTTTTTTCAAATGTACTATGAAGCATTAACAGATAACAATCATCTTGAGGCTTTTTACTTGGACAAATTCCATAGCATTTTATTGCTGCTAACCCTCTGGCCTTTCAGGTGATATATAAAAGTACGAATATTCACATAAACAGAACTCAAAAATTAGATAAATGACAAATCAGGACTTAAATGCAATTTCCAGATACAGCCTGTATTTTGCAGCCATCTTGGAATATTACAGAAGACATTATATACACAGCGGTACTAAAATGTTCTAAGCTGATGACTTGAGAAGTGATGTGAGATGTATTTTTCAAAAATCATTTCACTTTTGGTGAAGAGAATACTTTTAATATTTAGGCAGAATAGACCAAACCACAAAAAAGAGGCTTTTCTGTTTAAAATACAAATATTTTTGGTTTTCTCAGTTGCTTACTTTCTTCCAGTTTACCCTTAACAGAGTTTTGAAGCTCTATTATAAATGGCTAATAATAGTGTTTGGAAATACAGACCATTCTATAACTAGCACAAGAAAGCTGTATACAGCTATTGCAGCAAAGCACTCCCCTGAGAAACAGGATAATGGGAAACCAAATAGCAAAGGACATCCTTTAGCAAGAGGACAACTCCATTCGGAATCTATAGTGTTATTTAATGTCTTTTGTTTTACAGCAGGTGAACAATATTCTTTCCATGCCTGATTAAGCTGGCAGGAGCTTAGTTTAGTATCTTGCTCTCTGTGTCAGCCAAAACAAAAACAATTTGTTCTTACATATGGAAAAATGAAACTTTTCCTTCTGATTCCCTCTTAGTGGAAAAATAATTTAGCAATTCAGGTACCACATCTATTGAACAAAGGCTATGAGCAAAAACTAAAATTATGCTTGTAACCTCAATGAGCTTTCACAGCAACATAGCTGAAATCTGTTTGTCCTATTCTCCTTCCCTCTTAAGGTTATTTAATTTACCCTTCACAAGTGTTTCCTCTAACTTCCTGACCAAATTTTTTCCCCAGCTTTTGTAAATGCTTTTGGACACTGAGCATTGCTTAATGTCTTGACCCTGTATTGAATCAGTCCAAAGGAGCCCACCAAGAACTTTACTGATTCCTCACTGTTAAGCACAAACACACACACACACATATATAAAATGCATTTATTTCGACTGCAAAAAGGTGCTAAATGTTCCTTCTTCATTTCAGCTTTATACGTCTAAACATGAAGTTTTGTGCTTGTTAGGTATAGTCTCAGCTCTACTTTTGAAGTAGTAACTTTATATCACTTAGTTCTTACTACTAGATGAGAACTTCACTGTATTTCTTAGAGCAAACAAACAAGCTTAGGGTTAAACAGCCTATATCCCCTCCTTGGACCCAGGTAGATTACTGGTTATAATCTAATCAGTAGAAAAACAAACAAGAAGATGAGTGAGGAACAAATGGCTGTTTTGCTGAAACACAGGGAATACTGTTTAAACATCCATTCATTTAAGTTATAAAGATGGTCAAATGTAGGAAAATTATTAGGAAAGCATGGATGAGAGAAGTTTCCTGGGTTATTGAACTTGGCCCTCTACCAACCTTCTCCTGCTATAGATCCTCTAATACTCAAGCTCTACTTGTTCCTCTTATGTCACCATAGGCATTGCAGCAGGTTTTTCTTGTCTTTGCCTTGGAGGACTTGGTCCCTCTGTAGTCCTGGCAGTTTTCTAAATGTGCAGCAGAGGAAAGTGACTTTTACACACCTTTTCTGATTGTTGGTACTCTAAGTTATGATGGCTTTCAGAGTAACAGTGAAGTTGAGACTAAACCCCAGTGCCCATACATACAAAGATGTTCAAAATTAGTTGAGTAGGAAACAATTGTAGCCTGCCATCATCTACAGCTTTTGCTTGTTTCAAGCAGATTCTGCAGCCTCACTAAGGCTGAAAGAGACTTGGCACAGTGTTGTTATATCAGAAGTTGTTTGTCAGCTCCACTGTAAAGGATTAAACTGGTGCAATTACCTTTCTGATTTAGCAGATGTTCTGAGAAATCAGAGTTGAGAATGTTTTGACAAGCAGCTGTGTTCAAGTTCCCTTTGCTGTTACTAACACATCTTCTATCTCTTCTATAGATGAAAAAGCTATGTGTGGCATTAGCTGTGCAAAAATATATTTTTCCTTAATCAAAGGAGTTGCTGCCAATAGTATACAGATTCCTCATTCCTGTCATTGACTGTTGTGTTCCAAAAATTCTGCTATGCCTTCTACATTTTTAAATAAAAAGAACGTCTGGAAAAAGACAAGGACTTTTCTTATCTGTGAATGCCTCAGGTTGTTCCTTTGCTATTTCCTAAGCAAAAACATACACATGTGGAGCCAATCTAAGTATTTAAGAAAACAATTTGCGGTTCATTCACATATATGTACACAATAGCAATCTGCTTGTGCTGTTGTGAGGATTAAAAGGACAAGATAATTACATCCTGTCTAGCATGCTGATAAAAATACATTAGTCAAAGAAAAAAAAAGGTAACATGTATGATAAAATCAGAAAGGTCCCAGAATAAGCCTTCGGAGACCTGAACTGAGGCCACTTGATACAACTGAGTCAATACTGTCTTTGTTGCTTTTAACTTTCATTTTGCTGTCCATATGAATAGAAGCCTTTTCTATAGAGGGGTAGCAATGGCAGTAGACTTTTCTGAGATCTCTTTCTTTGTATTTAATAAAGGAAATCCTTTGTAATTTTCACTTTTAAGGACAGGGCAGAAGTTATAAAACTGGAATTTCCCTATAAATATCAAGCCTCTCCTTAAAAATGAGAGTAATTATACTCTCCTTTTTCACAGGCAATCAGATATTAGAATAATAGGCCATTATAAATTATCTGTCTAAAATATTAGACAAAAAGTTACACAGTGCCATATAAAGCAGGAGAAAAAATAAGCAAGATTTAAGGCAAAATTCCTTTCTGCCATGCATAAGGAGCTGGGACAGTGAAATTTCACAACCTAACCCAAAACTCAGTTTTAGTAAATTTCTTCATGAACATTTATCAAGGAGGAAGAAATTTCTCAGACAGGAGAACTCTAGATAAAAAAGGGTAACACAAATGAAATGCAGAGAAAATGCACTGAGAGAAAATGCGACCAGTCCTGCTGCTAAACTGTGCCAGAGTACATCACTGCTTGTGTTGAGCAACATGCACCAAGGAGCTGGTACAACATCCCAGCCTAATTTTGGTGTCAGCCTCAGGACAGTGATCTGAAATAGCAGCTCACACACACCTCTTGCAGTTCAAAGACAAAAACACCTTGCCTATATGGAACTTCGCTGGGAGAGAAATAACTTTCATTCCATCTGAAGTCCCACAGGCTTCACACAAATCAAAGAAACAGAGTCCAAACCTCTGCTCTTCATGAAATGAGAAGAAACTGTATAGTGATATTGAGAATATGTCTGGCCTGCTCTTCTCTCCTTGCCAAAGCAGTGGTGTCATCAGCATGTTTGGGCATGGCAGTGATGTCCAGAAGTAGCTTCATTTATATACAGTGTACTATGCTTGCAGATAAAAGCATACATTAGAAGATTGTGAGTTTGCTGACGTCAGACAAATACAGCATAGTGAGTACCTTGTTTTTCATGGTTTCAGTGGTTTACTTCTTCATCTCTTCAAGCCTCTACTCTGCCAAGCCATACCATCCATCTGTCCTACCAGACTAATCAAATTTAAAATTTATGGAAAACTACTCACAGACAACCTAAAATGTTGTTGCAGAGAAGTTTTGCCCCAAAAGAATTTGACGCTTTGGGTTTCTGAGCTCCATTCTGCTTCCACAAAGCTACAGGACCATTTTTCTTAAGGACACAGCATCTGGAAACTTCATCTTTGATGTACGTATTGTTGCAGAATGTTTAAAATCATAATAGGAAGAAGACTTCATTGTCTTTAAGACATTGACACCAATGTAACTATTCCAGTTTAATCAGATTTACTTCTGCATTATGTCACTCAAACATCAGCATGTCACCAGCTTTGACTTAGCATGTAGTTTAGATTTGATTAGCCAGCATCTAAAAGCCTGAGGTGCTTACACCCTTTAATGTAAATTCTTAAAGATTTTTCTACTTTTCAAGTTTTTAATTATTTTTGTTTGTATTTTTCTTTATGTATTTAAGCTTCAGAGAAAAGTTTCTTTTATTAATTGCTTGGAAGATGAAAAAACCTTAGTTTAGCTAACAATAGAGATAGCAAAAAAAAAGTGGGACTGATCACTTGTTCACTACAAAGCAAAATTCAGAAAATATAAGAGTAGATCAGACAAATAGCAGTATAAGCACAATAGCCCTTTGCAAGATGAACCTCTCTGCTCACAAACAGTTTCAAAAAATTACGATGTAACTAAACACATAATTTATGTGTGATAATAGAAAACTTCTTTGAACTGAATCTGGTCATTCTTGAGCCTACTGCTAATTTCACTATTAAACCCAGCAAGTTCAGTAAGTAATGAATATTTGTCAAATAATATTCTTTAACCATGAGATCTATAAATTAATCACATAGCATATCAAACATTATTTGTGTGTATCTCATGAATGTATCCCATCTCACTGATCACCACTTTAGTTGCAGATAATAGAGTAGAATGGTTCAGCTGAAAGAAACCTAACACCTGATCATCTAATCCAATTTGCAGTGGCATTACTCAGTCACCTTCCTTACAATTTGGAACATTTATACTTGTCTTATATATCCTCTCACTCACCTGCCTGCCAGCCTAAGTAATCCTACTCTTTTTAATCTCTGCTTTAAACCAACATAGTCTTCTGGGGCTACACAGTCTCCTGTGGCTGTGTAATTTGTGCCATGGGAACAGAGGGAGAGGAGCAGCCAGTGTTTTACTGACCAGGGGCAGCTCTTGCTTTTCTCCCCACAGACGTAGAGGGCTAGCACAAAAAAAAAAAAAAAAAAAAAAAAAAAAAAAGGGGGAGGGGGAAGGGGGGAGGGAGGTGGGGAGGAGAATCCTTCTTAGTGTCAGTCATGAAGTGATTATACAAACAGTTCTGGCTGTGAGTGTGTGCTAAAAATAAAAATAACACCAGATAATACTAACAGAGCTGATAGGGACTCTGGGAGCATAGAACACCAGAGCACCAGTTTTCACTCAAAAACAAATTAAGAGGACACACAAGAATTTGCCAACTTGAAAGTGTCTTTCAGAAAACAATCCCTTCTTTGGACCAGTGCGTGTGATTGTTTGTGTTCAACTGCCCATCCTCACTCATAAGTAGTCAAAAGAAGGAGAGCTTCTAATCTTATTCTAAGCACAGATAAGTACATAGTCTTCATTAACAAGTTTTTAAAGCAGGGATAAACTTGGCCATTAGGATTAGTAACTTGGCAGAAATGGAGACCAAATTGACATTGTCCTTGAAATATACGCTGCTATTCACCTGGTTGTTAGTTTAAGTTTCAGATTGATTAGAGAAGTAAGATCCTGAAGTACTCTTGAAAAACTGTCTTTCCTACAGGAATTCTTTCAGTCCCTTTTTTTGGTGAGGATTAACAGGCTTGTAGGCAGTTCAAAATATTGTATTACATGCAGGTCTCAAGTTTCATGCAAAACTGAATTCCTGAAGTCTGTTGTGTAATAATACACTAACACAGTTTCAAAGTATTCTTTCTCACATATGCCTCAACGCAACATGGGACCATGTATGACACAGTTAGGCAGTGAAACAGCTGCAGTCAAACAGAGGAAGTAACTAAAGAGCATCATTCAGATGTAAAGACTTGTAGATAGTTAGAAATATGTGGAATATTCATGAACCTTTAATACAAGAAACGCAGAATGCAAAAACTCCCTTGACTCCTTGCCAAAACATTCCTAAAGTTGAAATCATTTAGTTCCTACAGAAATGTTCCTCAGTGCAGTGCCCATATAAATTACAGCAGACAGATCAGAAGTCAGTTTCTTAAGGATGTATTAATAGTCAGAGGGAAGTTACTTTAGTTTAAAGAGACTCAGAGATTTCTGAGATATTTTTTACTGAAGTTACCATGCAATTTCTTTATAAATAGTAACAAAAATTATATGAATAGACACTTAAAATGATGGTCTCTCAACAGAACAAAAGGAGAAACCTTTAAGCAGTTGACCTACATATGACAAAACATACCTATTTAGCTATCCTACTTCAGATGCCTGCTACAGAAATCCTTCCCTAAACTCAACTGTTTGAGTAGCATTTAACTACAGAGGGAGGCTATGGCCACTTGCTCAGATGTAGATGTCTGCACCACAGCAAACTGTCTCCACCAGATAAATCCCTCCCTGTGCACTGCCGTGAATGAGCGAGAGCAGTGTTTTTGTGCAGCTTTGTGTCTGGTCTGTCTCCAAGAAAAATCATCAGGTGAAGTTGTAGGAGCTGTGATGATTGCTATTATTAGACTATCATGATGGGATTCACCATTGCATGTTGATTTATGGACATGGATTACCTTCAACTCTATCTCAAGAATAAAATAAGCAAACCTGAGAGCTCCTGGAAAGTAAAGTAATAAATATTATTGCTTTGTCAAAATATTTCTTCACCTCAGTTGTTTCAAACAACATTTAGTATCTCTGTTCCAGGCAGTGGTTGTATTAAACTTACACTTTGAGAGAGCCAAGGCCATTACCATTCCAAAGAGTACAGAATATGGCAGTATGTTAAGTCCAGTGAACTAAGTCCTAGTTCAAAATGCTGGGTATTATTGTTTAATTCCAAGAATGGCCTGGAGTAAAGCAAAGAAAATGTACTGTATTGCAAAAAAGCACAAATATTGTAACCAGTACAGCCCCAAAAGTGAGGATTCATCTTCCAGGTGAGGAACTGTAGTTTCTCAAAGTGTTTTTTAAAAAGTTGCCTTCATTGTCTGATCACATCTCTTACTGTTAGGTACCCACTATTCTTTGACTCTAGGACAGAAAGTATTCAACTTCTTAAAAGATGTGCTATGAGTTCAAACATGTTTTTAGATATTACTATGACTGGCTGAGACTGAAAGTAAGAATGCTGTACGACCTAATAGTGTAAATACTTTTCATTTTAATGTTAAATCAATAGGGAAAGATTTCACACACTTCTCGTCCAAGCTAGGATTTGAGCTGCCTGGGAATTCTTATTTAAACAGCATTTTTCTAAAAAAACCCCAAATAATTCCAATAAAACTTTCAACAGAAAATTAACAGTTTAAGTAAAACCATAACCCAAAAGAGAGGCCAAATATATATATATATTTTAATAAAATAAGAAAAAGAGGAAAGCGTGGGCAAGAAAAGAAGCAGCTCAGTCTAGGGTATATCATCAGTGTGGGAAACCCTATTTACCACCCTCATTCTCCTTCAGATGAAGGGTATATCCTCTAAATTTCACTTTTTATTCTAGTTGTTAGGTTTCATGGAGCGAGTCTCTGATTCCACTTTGTGTGTCTGCAATAAAGGAATAATAGTGCATTCACTTTGTATCTCAGTACACAGCTTATTTCAGTTATGGCAGAGCAGGGAATTTAATCTTGTCTTATATTTTCCTGGATATGAGCACAACATGCTGCTACATAAGATAAGTTACTGTCTGCCCATGTCTCAGCCATGTTCTTTGTCTCTCTACCTCCCACCTTCCCACTGTCCCCCTTTTCAGTCCTAAAGAGTAAATAAACCAAACCAGATGTTTTTCACTGATGTGAAGTAGAAAGTACTTGAAGTTTAGGAAATTTAGAGAGGAAAACAAAATTAAAATCCACAAAGTGTAAAAATACTTGCAAAATCTACATACTGCTCCTTTTTATAAAGTAAGCATTTCATAATTTTTAACCACTATATTTTCCTGTGTCTCCTACATATTCAGCTCAGACAAGGCAAAGATAGGGGTATAGATATAAGATGACCAACTCAGAAAGATTTTGGAGCTTTCCCTTTTTCAGAACAAATGACCTTTTTGTTCAGTGTAAGACTTGACATAAGGAGTCCAGCACTCCTTACTTGCAGATTAATCCACAGAACACTGACATTAAATTTTACTTAAACCAAAATTCCTGTCTTGTACTTTTTGGGATACTTAAGAACTAAGAGCTCTTAGTTCCTCTTCTTCGTTAGCGGCTTCATACATATATATATACTTATATACTTATATATACATAAATATATATAGTTGTTTTTCATTAAGGAGGGAAGCTTTCATAATTGCTGTTCTGTGTGCATTTATTAACAGTTAAGGAAAGATGTTTTATGACACTTTTCCTGTCTGGCAGAAGGATTCAGCACAAAGCAGAAGGGCTAACTAATTTCGATTCAGCACTAGTGTCCAGATTCCTGGCATGTACTTGTGGTTTGGCCATGGACTGTATGTATACCACACACTGCAACACTGGGGAGAGGGATATGCTCCACATAAGTTAGTTTTAAAAGTATTAGTATGAGAGATAGAGGTCATCATACTGATGCCTTCAAAAACACATTTTCAAGACGATTAAAACACAGGCAGTAATACAAGTAATATAATTCATGTCTTCAATTGGAGCCCTCCATGTGCAAATACGGCAAAATTCTCATGTGCTACAGGGTTTCTACAATTTTATAAGTTTTAAAAAATTAGAATATTTGACAACAGTGTCCAATCAGAACAGCAGTTTCCTTTGGTTCTGCTCCATTTGAACCCTCCCCGCCCAAGTTTCTAGCCTCATATTTATTATTTCTAAGGTGCATGGTAAAAGAAAATAAAACATCCTTGGCTAAAGAGGCCAGACTAAATAATATTTCAGGAATGTAGTGCAATATTTGTTAGAAGGCTACATAATTGTTCTAAAATATAGGGGAAAGGGGTAGGGAAAATATGGGGAGCTACAGTCATGTATTAGAAATCTATAAAGCTACAAATATATGAAAAATATATTAAAAACCTAGGCATCAAAATGATGAATTAACCTGCTTCTTTCTCAGAGAGAGTTTTATCATGTTTAAAGCCTTTTACACTATGTTGCCGTACATATTGTGGATATTCCTATAATGATTTAGGTTTACTTAAAACTGGATTCCTTTTCTGTTTGTTGTGATGACAGAATTATATTTTCTCTTTATAATCAGAGACCAAAGGAGATGCACTCAATCATGCCTTCCCTTAAATGACAGTCACTTTTCCTTCTTCATGTTGAAAAGGGTATTTCCTTGAGTATTTTTCCTCATTAGGCTGTCTGCAGGAAGAGGGAAGTTGTCAAATACAACCCCTACTTCTATATGATATTATTAAACATAACTTCACTTTTCTCACTCAGTTATGCTGATGAGAAATATTTATGCTTTCAATATCAGCAGACATCATCCAATTTTTCTAGTTTGGTAGATCACCACACAAAAGAAAATAATTTATAAATGCTAGCAATATCAAGATAGGCTTTGTGTGAAAATGAAATTAAAATGTATCCAGCTACTAATTGTCTGAGCACTCTGCAGTGCTTATAAACACATCTACAACTGATTAAGTAGGCTGGTGTGGAACTCCTCACAAGGCATTGCTTGGAAGGCAAAATTAACCTACAACAATGCATGCTACTTAAGCTTGAAAAGCAGCAGCCTTGACAAAAAAAAATGTTTTCAATGTAGCCTGAAACAGGTTTCACACTGCTGAGAAATTGTTCAGGCTACATTCTGAAAACATTTTCAAAAGTCTGCCAGAGGCAAGGCTGATTTAAATTTTGGATTAGATTTCCGACCGAATAGATGTCATAATTATAGGTCCTGTAAGAACAGGCAATGTATGTGAGGTATAAACAAAACACTGCCCCAGGGTGACCCCTACACTCACCCAAATTAGATCTGCTACTATAGTAATATCTACTGTACTTTAATTTCAGTGACTGACTATGCACTACTTTGAAATTACACCACCTAACCAAGAACTCTTTGGGGCAACTGAAGAAATTGTATATCACAGGAATGCTAGACTACTGTGGTGCAGCAATAAACAATAATAACAATAATAATAACAACAACAACAATAATAGCAACAACAACAATAACAATAACAACAACAATAATAATGAGAAGACGAAGACGAAGGAGAAGGAGGAGAAGGAGAAGGAGAAGGAGAAGGAGAAGGAGAAGGAGAAGGAGAAGGAGAAGGAGAAGGAGA